>JAZHGK010005382.1:0-28159 GCA_037855215.1 Waitea zeae
AATAGCTGTACAATAGCTTTGCTGGATAATATGAGGCTTGCGAGGTTCTTTTGACCTAAAAATGGAAGAAAAACGATATCAATCCAAAAGTATAAAGTACAATGTTAGACCATACAGCGCATGCTATGTCTGGAAAAGTTCTGGCTTCATATTCTGCAATCAGGTTAGCCTTGCGAAGTTGAAGAAGTAAGAAGAGAATACCATTTTGCACAGCCTCGCAATAAGTCCTGCCAGTTGAACAAGGGTTCCTACACCCTCCAAAATGCGCATATGTGTAAAGCCAATCTCCTACGAAGTTGGTTAGGTTCTATAGAGCATCAAAAGGTACAAAGCGAGTAACCTTAATATACTCCAGCTTTATATACTCCGGAAGTCTGGTGAGTTGAGTTAATATTCGTCCTTAAAAACCGAGAGTATGACTCACTCGTCAAACGTCTTCACCACCCTGAATAATGTGACCACAATATCCACCGCACTGTACCCCTGATCCCACAGCTCAGTAAGCCGTGTCATTGCGTCATCGACGTCCGCTTTATGACATGCACGTATGACCTGTTGCACGAGAATTGGATGCGGCTGGTCGCACACCTTGAACACGTTTTCACCAGATACGAAGCCGAAGCCTGCGTGCGTGCTCTGTAAGTTATTGATTGCTTGCCGCATATCACCTTCAGCAGTAAATATGAGTGCGGTCAGACCGTCGTCATTATATTTGACCTAGTGAGATGGTTGAGATGGGTCTTGTAAAAACACAGGACCGGGACCTACGCCTTCTGCCTCACAGACCTCGAGCAAGCGCTTGAGAATCTCCGTGTCTTTGAGTTTCGCATATCTCAAGATAGCACATCGACTTTGCAAGGGCTCGATGATCTTATTGGACATGTTACATGCAAAACAGAAGCGAGTAGTATTGGCGTATATTTCCATGGTGCGCCTCAATGCTTGCTGCGCGCCAGCAGTCATACTGGGAAACACCAACAAAAAATAAATAAATCAGAAAATGTAGAAATCCGCCACAAACCAGTGGCAACACACCTGTCTGCTTCGTCCAATATGATAATCTTATGCCGTCCGGGAGGGAGAGTGACCTTCTTCTGAGCGAAGGTCTTGATTTTGTTCCGCACAACATCGATACCTCTTAAAACACACTCAGAAAAAGAGGACGTGGCATTTTTGTTCGCACTTACCTCTCGTCTGACGCGTTCAGCTCTAGAACCCCCTCTTTATACGCGTCACCGAGTAGTTGATGTGCGAGACAATGTATACTTGTAGTTTTACCAATACCTGGCATTCCCTTAATTAGAATGTAAGACGGGGTGTTGACAGAGACAAAGTATACTACAGACCGATATGATGATATGCGGGCAATTGCCATCCTTGGCGATAACCTTTAGACGGTCAATGGTGTCTTGATTGCCCACTACGTCGTCCAACACGTGTGGGCGATATTTCTCTACCCTAAATTGGATACAGTGTTGGTAAGTGTTACTTATCCGTATTTATATAGATTCGACGCGCCATGGGAGCTCATAATTATCTTCAGAGGCTGCAAATGTTTTTCCTTTTGCTGAAGCGGAAGCCATGGTGGGAAGCAGAGTCCAGACGCGTCGCGGAAGGCTCGTCACGAAGTATTTACCTGTGACACTCTGTGACCCGACGCGCTCGTCCGCCTGAGGATGTGTCCAATTATCTTAACCACCACTCTCTCTGCAAGAAGATCCACGAGCCGCTCGCTGCATTTGTCAGCGATTTTGCGCCAAAACAGATCATACGCTTCTCTACCGACTAGCTTGGGTGTTTCTGAACTTCCAAAACCTCGTTTAGACTACCGCTCCATAGTCGACAATGTGGTCTTCAAATCTCACAATGCTTTTAACCGCAAAGCCCCACTCCCTGTGGGTGCAATCCAAACAATAGAGGCTCTATACATTACTCGCAATCAACTCCAGCGCAAAATCAACGAGAAGAAGCATATGCGCGGCACCATCGGCGAACGCATTCGTGATAGCGCGCGAGATCCACAGGCTAAGCAAACCGCTATGGATGCCGCGAAGGCTTTGAAAGATGAGGTTTCCTCCCTCGAAAGCCACCTCTCTGAAACAGAGGACAAACTTCTGAACCTTGCGCTCGCTATACCCAATGATACCCATCCGGATGTCCCCATCGGTCCTGAATCAGCCGCTCTAGTCCTTTCTACCCATGGTCCTGAGCCCATACCTGCCGATCCAAAGCGAGATCACGTTGCCATAGGCAAAGCCCTTGGTCTTTTTGATTTTGAAGCTGCAGCAACAACCACAGGCTCTTCATGGTACTACCTGCTAAACGAAGGCGCGCTCCTCGAATTTGCGCTGACGAACTACGCACTGTCTATTGCGACACGTTATGGCTTTCAGCCAGTTACCGCGCCAGATGTTGTTCGTACCGATGTCGCACACCGTTGTGGCTTCCAGCCACGCGACAACGAAGCTAGCCAGATGTACCATATCGCAGGATCCAGTCCGGAGCTTGTACTATCTGGAACAGCCGAAATACCTCTTGCGGGGCTATTTGCCAACAAAGTTATGAACTCGGAAGATGTACCGACGAAATTTGTGGGCTTGGGACGTGCATTCCGGGCTGAGGCTGGTGCACGTGGCGCAGACACGCGCGGGCTGTATCGGGTGCACCAGTTTACCAAGCTAGAATTATTTGCGGTTACCGAAGGTAGTGTGGCTTCGAGTGAACGCATGATGGAAGAAATACGTGCTGTGCAAGTTGAAATTTTTGAGGGGCTGGGGCTATCATTCAGGTACAGATTTTTTTGGTTTACAGTGACGCTCAAAACTTGACTGGCTTCGTAGGGTTCTTGATATGCCGACTGAAGAGCTGGGTGCAAGTGCGTATCGAAAGTATGATATAGAAGCTTGGATGCCTGGGCGTGGTTCATGGGGAGAGATATCGTCTACGTCGAACTGCACAGACTACCAAGCGCGCCGGTTGCACATCAGACATCAGCCATTGCTCAAGCCTGGCGAACAGGGTTCGGGAATTGTTTCAGGCGCAGGAATACCATTTGCACATACCCTCAATGGTACGGCGGCGGCGATTCCACGTCTTATAATAGCCCTTCTTGAGAACGGAGTGTGCTTCAGCAAAGAGGACAAGGCTATTGGTATCGACTTACCCAGTGTACTGAAACCATTTTGGGTACAAGGTGTCTCGACGCGAAACATTATACGCTGGGTCTGATAATTCACAAAGTCTTATCGCGGCGCGTTCGTACAATACACGCATACAGTAACATTGTACCTAAATCATTGAAAATATCTCATCGTAATCGGTATCTGGCTCTCAATCTTGGAAGGGATCCGCAAAAGGGTCATTTGGGTCAGGCCTCGTCTGTTGTACTGATCTTCGAGGGGGCTCATCGTCCTCCTCGGGAAGGCCAGCATACGCACGGGCCTTGCTCGCACTACGCGAGCCCGTGTCCCAACCAGTTGTATAGCGTGAGCTGCCAGCTCCGCGGCTACTCGAGCGAGCTCGAGCAGCCTCTTCATCTGAAGACTCGTAATCACTGAAGTCAGAGAGCGAACCCCGCCGGTCATAATTCGCCTCATCTCGCTCTGCTCCGCGGATATTAGGCTGAAGTGGCTCCTGCAACTTTGGTGCACCCCCGGAGAAATCAAGATCGTGGAGATCTCCATATGCACCGCGACGGTCAGGAGAGTGCGCACGCTCCTTACCTCGTCCGTTCACTGAGGGAGAACGCACGGCACTGTTTGAATCTTGTCGTACAATTGCACGTTGAACTGCAGCTCGTTGCTTCTGCTGTAGCTTTCCAAGTTCTGAGTCATGGATGTTGGCACGAGCGAGATCCTTCTGCACATCCTCAACATCTTTCTCGGTCACTATCGGTTTGGAGAGCTGCAGACAGAGAAATCATGAGAGATATGCTGGGCATTACCAATTGAATCGGACGTACAGTATCATACATTTCCAGTGCAGCAATAATGCGTTCATTAGTTTCGATGAGTGTTCCCATAAGTTCTTCATTTTCGACAAGCTAGGCCCCAAACATTTAACTCACAAATTGGATCAAGTTAATTGTGTATGACTAACCTGAGCATAGCGCACAACCCTCTTCCTCGCATCTTTGGCTGCAGCTAAGCATTCCTGTACACGGGTGTTGCTTTGCAAGCTGTCGTTCTCCGTATTTACGAGCTATGATTGTGATGAGCTTAGAGCACCTCATAATATGTTGACTCGCACATACCGTAATGGCGTTAACAAGATTGCTCGAGCACTGTGACGCAGTTGCAATGGATGCCAGAATATTGGGCTTTTCTATTTCATAGTTGAACCTCCTTCGGGGTTGCGGCTTCTGCTTTGACTTGTCTTTCGCTGCCTTCTTGGCCGCACGTTCTTCGTCCGCTTTGCGCCATCTCTCTCGTTCCCTTTCTTCCTTTTCTTCCTTTGCACGTCGTTTCGCGTCCTCTGCCTCGTCCTTTGCCCTACGGCGAGCATCTTCGGCTTCTTCTCGCTTACGACGCTCCTCTTCCTCTCGTTTGCGACGTAGCTCGGCTGGATCAGGTCCTGTGCGTGGTGGTTTATACAGATTTGCGACGTATGACATCCCAGGGTCGTCTTTAAACTGAGCGTGCCAAGAGGCAAGCACTGCCGTAAGCTTCTTTTTTACGCGTTCGTCCGTGTTTGGATCACTGCTGAGGTTCTTGATTGCATCGGTAAGTTGAGAGTCGGCGAAAGAGCCTGCAAAGGAAGTAGTCATTAGCCAAGCTAGGTTTGAAGGCATGAAACTGTACTTTGAAATCGTGGACCGCAGTTCTCAACCAACGCTTTGAGCAGCTGTCAAGTACATAACAGATATAACTGAGTGAATAACACAGCTTTTCTTATAAATGGGAACTTACTACGAGTGCGCGATATTGCTGATGAGTATCCCCATGCTTTAGCTTCTTGCGGATCGCACGGGATGCCTCTGCAGGTCTGACACAATCATGAGCAATGACTAGGGCAGGATACCACTGTCCACTGACCCTGTACCCTGAAGCTTGATGGAGTCGACTAGCTCAGGTATGCTATCTCACACTGTCAGCGCAGACGCTCGAAGCTTACAGTAAGTTGTGGCTACCCTTCATAAGCCTCTCCTCCATATTTATCGGAAGTAAGGATCTCCACCCATTCTGTGATAGATGACTGCGATCGTAATAATGAGATACTGTATGCTTCGCAGAAAGTAATATAGCAACGTGCATGGGGCTTTTCGTTGGCAAATGCCGCATAGATTCCTTTTGCTAGGCTAACAGACATAGCAGGAGAGTAGTGCCGTTGCGGGAAAGGAGGACCAAGGGAAGCGGTGAAAGGGGAAGAGTACGAGAGGAGCTGCCCTTAGCATGCACAGCCAAGTGAGATAAACCAAGGCTAACCGACTGACGTCACGTTTAACCCACCCTCACAACCCATGTAAGTGTTGCATCCAACGTTAACAAAAGTAAGTAGCATGAATCTTTCCGCGCAACAATGTTTTTGAGAAACCAAGAACAAATATTATTAATGTTGAACATAAACGCTATCGCTTTCGCTCCATTTTCCATTTATATACTCTTGGTCGATACGTCGCTTCACGCGCAGGTTTTGACCGCTGATGGTCAACCAGGTCATCGTCACTGTTATTTTCGTCAACCTCTTCCTCGTCCTCTACTTTCTCCACACCTTGCAGTTTTTTTCTCCTTCCCTTGCCTATGAGCAGCCTCTGCATTTCAAGCTCTCTGGCAGCGTATCGAAGTTGCTTATCGCGGACTAGCCGTGCGGAAAGCTCCTTGAGCAATTGTGTACGATGTTGCTAGAATATGATGTTAGTAAGAAAGAAAGACTCTTTTAGAAGACTCATTCATACCCCTGCCGAAGGTTCCATCACTAAAACGGATGTGTTTCCTTCATCCTGTTCATCCGTTGCGCTTAATTTTCGCCTTCGCTTCTTGGAGCTTTTCGCTTCTGAGGGTTTCCACCCAAGATCTATTGGCGCTGCCACCTCAGATGTGGGTTTTGATGTGGATGAAGTTTCCTCGGTCTTAACACGCTTGGCATATTGAAGAGCTGTAAACTATGGTCAGCAAGATGATAGACAGTAGCGAACAATAATCTACCAGCAATCTTGTCGTCAACGAACACAATATGCTTTGTCGGTGCTGATTGAGAGTTGACAGGTGCTTTAGTCAAACCGGCCGCCCTCAAAACTTCTGTCTCCTCCTTCCATGTCCTAGATGTGTCCTCGCTGTCGTCCTGAGAAGGACTAGGCTTTGCAAGATTGACAAGAGTAGTCAGTTGGTTCTTGAGCTTGTCTATTTTCTACAAATAGTTAGATTTTTATCATTCCGATGGTAAAGGCAAATATAGTTGCTTGCCTTAAGCCCGGCTGTTCGCATTGTCCTGATGTAGTTCTCGTCCTGTGTCTTCAGGACTTTAATTATATCTGTTGGCAACGCCTGGTTGCCTCGTTCGTGTATATGTACACCTCCCTATCTTGATTTGTTACGAGTGTATGCCTCAAACAAGGTGAGTACGGACCTTGGTTCTCTCTCTATTCATTCCGAAGTAAAATTCATCTTTGTTTCTTTCCGCGGCTTTCTGGCGCATACGCTGCAGCCGGTCCTGCTTGCTGTGATAATCACGAGCTCGTAGAACATAGTCTTTGTGCTTTTCAAGGAAACCAAAGCGCGCGCGGTGGGAGAGCTGTGAGCGCTCTTTGTGGTTGCGCCTGTGTAGCGAGTTGCGTAGGGAAGACATGGCAGAACAGAGGGAAGCCAGATAATTCTTTTGCGAGAGCACGTGGGGTCGGACCGATGTTGCCCCGAGACCCGCACCTACTCACTCAGGGCGGCCATTCGAATTGTTTAAACCGGTCCTTCACCTGTTTTTCTACTATGGCAACATACGCGAAGGTCTCAACAATCCCTTTCAGAGAAACCACTCGTCATACTAATAAAGCCACTCTATACCGATATCATCAAAATCTTGTTTTGATGAGAGTCATCGTCGAGATAAACATCCCGAAGTCACACAAAATTGGGTAAAGAGCAGCTGTCTGACATGTTTGACGGCAACATCACCGCCAGGTCAACCACAAGCCAAGAAACGAACTGTTGCTTTTTGTCGGAGTGCTTGATTAGTTCTCTCCACCATCTCTTGTTTTTCTGCGATACTTTGCGCTTATTATGGCTGGCCAGTGTAGAAACGCCTCACAACAAACTATCGAGTCTTTTATACAAAATTCCTCACACAACTTGTCCATCGAAGACTACAGTACAAATCCCTTCGAACAAAGGAATGACGATACGGGACATGGTCACCCTATGTCCCCCCCGGATCTCTATCAAAATGAAGCACTTAACTCTGACCTTGACGATGCTACCTACCTGGACGATGACTTCTCTAAGATTCCAAGCTATGCAGCTTACCCGGCTGAACCCGAAATTGACTATCAACATGAAATCAAGGAAGAGGATGTGGAGGAAAATAACGTCGCCTCCGCCACGCCTCGGACATACGGTGGTATTACGGAGTATGAGAGGGCTCCTGCACCAGCCTTTGAACGTGAACGCAAGAATGCCCCTCTACCCAATAATAGCGAATGTGAGTCATTCCATAAGCATATTTTCAATTTCCTAAAACTGTAACGATAGCTGAGCACCGTCGGCAAAAATACGTTCTCATCCTCGCCAAGGCACTTCTTCATTTCGGAGCACCCGCACACCGGGTTGAGGAGCACCTTGTGGCTGCATCAGAGATGATGAATCTTAAAGGTGAATTCGTACACCTTCCAGGTGCGGTGATCGCGACGTTCCCGATGAGCACCGAACACAGTGCCGAAGTATACTTCGTCCGCGCAGAGGGGCATGTTTCGCTCTCGTATCTGCATAGGGTGCAAGTTATTACCCGCCAGGTCCTGCATGACAAGAAAACGGCCCAACAAGGATGTCATGAACTGCATAGTCTGATAAAAAGTGACCCTCGGTATCCGCAATACTTGAGAGCAATTTTTGCATTCATTTGCTCAGCATGCATCTCACCACTCGAATTTGGCGGGTCGATCGTAGACATGGCCGTTGCTGGCAGCCTCTCGGCCATTCTCAAGGTTATCAGTATAAAATCGCAACACTCGGAAGGAGTCCAGACTGTTTATGAGTAAGCAGACCGAATTTAACAACGTGCTGCATCATACTCAAGTCTTGCAGAATAGCAATTGCGTTGGTCATCTCGGTCATTTCGCGTGCTATCAGTACCACCGCCGACCCATATTTCTGCTACAATGCCGTATCTTCGGCCGCAATAATATTCATTCTTCCCGGGTTTACTCTTCGTAAGTTGCAATTTATTTAAGCCAGTAGTATGTTGAACTAAGTTTGTGGTAGTGATTTCAGCAATGGAATTGACCTCCGAGAACGTGCTCTGTGGCTCGGTCAGACTTGTATATGCTATGATTTATACTCTATTTTTGGTAAGAAGTCAAGCAAAAAAAAAACACTTTGTTAAGCTGACTGTTTTTCCATAGGGGTTCTCACTTACAATTGGCTCCGAGGGATATCTGGGATTTAACACGGCTTCACAGCAACGATTAGTAAACTCAGCAACCACTGTTGCAAATCCTCGAGACTATAATGCCACCTGGAGTTCAGCTGACTTAGACAGCATTATGAGTTTCTCAGGCTCGTGGACGCTCATGGAAACTGCAGAACATTCAAAAAACGTTGTCGAAGGTACGTTATAATGGAATATTCCCGCACACTAGATATTGATCTGTTGCAGGGTGCTTCCGAAATCCTGGGTGGGGGTGGTGGCGTATGCCTCTTCCTGTACGTTGCTTTTTGGCGAATCACTTGCGTAGCCGAAGCACTAGCTGACAGTAACGCAGTGGTGGTCGCCTTTTATTTTGGTTCCTATATTCTCTATGGCCAAGTCGCTTTCGAATTTGCAAACATGGAAAAGCTCTCACTTTGTTGTGATGACCGTTATTTCCTGTGCGACCTACGCAATGACCGTCCTTGTCAAGAGCTACTTCTCCGACCGTGCTGATGTTGTTTCCTTCTTTGGTGCGGCGGTAGTTGGCTTCTTCGCCAGCGTATGGTCCCGTATCATCCGCGGCAACGGTTTTACGTCGGCTGTTACTGGAGTGCTATTTCTTGTGCCGGTAGGTGACACACAATTTGTTGATATCGATTTCCATATGTTTATCACCAAGGTGTAGGTTGCCCTAGCAGGCGACAACGGTTTAAATCCTACTGAGAAAGACAACATGCGGCAAAGTGGTGTTGAACTTGCTCTTAGGATGATTCAAGTTGCCGTTGGCGTTACTGTTGGTCTGTATGCAAGCCAAGGCCTCGTTTATCTCTTTGGCGATCGGAAATCAACTGGCCGTTTCACATTCTAGTGGTAGTTTCATATATCATTATCTGGTAAAACAACAAAATCATGCTATTGGTAATTTATCAATGTGTCCGATGCGCCCTTAAATAAGGAGACTGGAGGATGAATGAGCCAAAAGAAAAGGTGCAAGTCTACAAGGAGTAAAAATAGGATATAAAAATTACACCATAATGTATTAGAAATCGAACAACGCCCGGAGCTCTTCCAGACGTCGCTGGACAACTTCAGCCTTGCTTGAGGTCTGGCCAAGAGTCATATTCGCCAACGCTTCCTTTCGTTTCTGTACCTTGAGGAGTCGGTCCTCAATGGTGTTCTCGATAATGAACTTGATGGTGACAACCGGCCGAGTCTGCCCGAGACGGTGCTGATTGAGACAAAAACTCAGTCATGGTTTTGGAATAGAGGTGGATGACGGGCTTACCACTCGGTCTACTGCTTGGTTTTCGACAGCGGGATTCCTTTTAACGATTATGAGCTCTCCATCCAATTTTGCGAGGCCGTACCACACACTCACCAGTAAGGATCCATAAGGTACACACGTGATGCAGCCGTGAGGTTGAGGCCAACACCACCTGCCTTCAAGCTAACGAGAAGAACCTCACATCGCGGGTCGTATTTAAGAGCGTCCATTGCTTTGACACGATCGTCACGCTTCATTGTGCCGTCCAGGCGATCGAAACGAATATTGGCAAGCTCAAGTGCATCCTCAATCCTTTAATAAATTGATCAACATTCTGACCAAACAGGTTTGGTAATCAAACTCACTTGTCAAGCATAGTAGTCCACTGAGAGCTGGGGTGAAGGGAGATTAATCGCGCAGCCATTGGAAAGAAGCACGGGTACTCACAATACAATGGTCTTTACTGGTCCTTCCGCAACGTCATTGCCTTGTGCGTCCACCATCTGGATCTCTGCTGACTCCGGGTCGTAGTTAGATGAGTGTGGGTTCGATTTTGACAAGTCAATCAGGTCGTTCAGGAGGGCTTTGATTTTTGTCGACGCATGGAAATTTTCTGGAGCAATCCCTTTCTGCTTCCTCTCAGCACGCCCCTTTTGCTGTGCTTTCTTCTTCAACGCAGTTGTAGTGCTGCTAGACGTGCTCGACGCCTCTGGAGGGATCTCTGCATTCACATCGAACTCGACTGCGTCGGCGCCTGCAAGAGTAGACTGACAAGCGCCGCATGGACGGCGTACATCGGATGAGACATGCGGCCACTCGGAAAACACCGTCCCACGGAAGCAGCCTGAACAAAAGAGGTGCTGGCAACGCGTAAGAATAGGACGAATTAGGCCTGAGCTACTATTGGGAGCAGGTGTGCCTGTGTTATTGAAATTAGACCCTGCGGCGCCTGCCTTGGCTTTTCGCCCACGCTTCTTGTCGGGAGCTGCGCATTCTCCGTCCATCGCGCTCATGCCTTCTTCAAGGGCTGGTTCAGGAGGCGAACAGAACTCGTGCCCGCAACCGACGCAAAGTGCTGCTGCTGATTCCCGGATAAAAGAAAAGATAGCGAGTGCACGGGCTAGCGTAAGGCCATCCTTGGCGATGGCAGAGACGGTTTCCTCGTATGAAGGGCTGAGACCTTGTGAATCAGAACCAGGCCCTTTCCCGTCAACAAGTTCATAGTGATCGCAGATTTGTCGGAGGCGCAAGATTTTCTGCAATATGCCTACATAATTCTTCATAACCTCGTTTCTATCCGACAGTTCGGAGAACTCAGATTTGGACTCTTGGAAGAACTGATCATAAATCTTTTGCTCTTGTTCGTCGAATTTGAGATAGCGAAGCTCATCACGGCGGGGTGGAAGTGCAAGGATCTTCTTTCCGTCTTCTGCGCGCGACTCCTTTGTACGCCGGAGTGTGATCGCCTTCATAATCGTCTGTAAACGAGCGATACCAATTGCCTGTCCAAATTTAACGGGGGTACCAATATATTCGGTCCATACGTTCTTGTCAGAGAAGGGCTCGAGGCGCAGGAATTTAATCAGCGCGAAGACATCATCAAGCTTGTTCTGTACGGGTGTGCCGGTTAGACAGATGCGGCGGTCAGCAACGAGATCACACGACGCCCGACAAGCAACTGTTCCGCTCTCCTTAATGAAGCTACATAAATAGCGTCATTAAAACATTACACACGACATGAGAATGAAAACTTACTGGGCTTCGTCGAGGACGACACGAAACCATGACACGCTCTGCAGTGGACTGGATAGCTCCATCGCGGACGTCGAGCACATTGTCTTCCTCTTCTTTCCCTTCTTCCCTTGCGGAATTTTGATCACTTGGTTCCCATTCTCGTCCACTTCAACCATGTTCTCCCCAGGTGATGACTCGTCGTCATCCGTCTCGCTCTGTACAAGGCTCTTTGATTGCTTCGAATACTCCGTCGCAAGTGTCGAATACGTCGTGATGACCGCATCAAAGTCCGAGAGGAAAGCTGGGTCTGGACGGCGGGCGTTGCCGTGATAAACGTACACTCGTAGTGGGCGTACAGTACTGTTCCCGTCCGCCTGTAATGACGAACCGCGCGAAGCGCCCGCTATAGGTGATTGTCTAGCGCTCTCAACCTTTTCCACCTTTCCCTCTGTCGCAAGCAAGGATTGCGCAAGCGGGCCCATTGAGCACAATCCGGAGGTGTGATGTGCCGTAGGTGTGCTGGCGCCAGCGCTGGCGATAGCAGCTGCGCAGCTGACTCCTCCACCTCCCACAACTGTGACAGGACCCTTCCAGTGCTCACGGAATTGGTCTTCCCAGTTCGAGATCGTCGAGAGCGGGCAAATAATGAGAGTGGCGCGAGAGCGGACCTTCACACGACACGCCCGCGTGTACTCGGCCTCTTGTTTGTCTGCCTCACGTTCGGCCTTTGCTTGCGCCTTGGCGGATTTAGACGAGGTCCCACCGGAAGCGAGGTCCGGCATGCCCCACACGGCACCGGTGAAATGCGCAGCGTTGAGCGTCGACTCCGCAGGTCGAGGTGGCGGGAGTGGAGGCGGCGGTAGTGGTTCTGCTGCGAACGCACGCGCTGCATCGAGTGTAGCCGCAATCAGCGACACGCAGGTTATCGTTTTTCCGAGACCCATCTGGACGTCATCAGCGACACAGACAAAGACCGAGGTCAGCGCAAACCGCGGATCCGAAAGGTGCGAAAAGGGGACCTACGTCATCAGCCAATATCGCACCCTTTGCCTCTCGCGGTTCTTCGAATACCTCTTTACTCGTGACAGTATGTTGCCACGAGAGTCTACCCGAGAAGAGGTTGTGTTTCTGGTTCCAAAGCGAGGGATAAGATCCGTTAGCACATAAACGTTCACGCTCCCTTTCCAGTAAGAACGTGAGCGCCTTCTTCTGGTGTGGGTACAGTTTTGTGCCAACTTCCGGGGCAGGCTCTGTCTCTGCGAGTTCTTCGCCAGTCTCAAGGTTCTTGAATAGCTCATCTGCCTGATTCCGCTGCACCTCCACGCTCTTCCCTTGCACAACCGCACCATGGTTCCACCGATTACCTACCCCCGGACCTGCGTAGGCGAGCCGACTCTGTGCCGCGGCGCCTAGTGCCTGTGCGTGACCACCTGCAGGCGGGTCGTGTGGATTGCAGTAGTAACACTGCGCGAGTCGATGAGTGTCGAAAGGTGTGGTGGGATGATCGAGCAGGAGCCCTTGGTCACGTAAGAAGTTACCAACGACTGGAATGTTGCCCTTGGGTGTGTAAACGAGCATTACGAGGGGAAGAATAGGGAGCTGCGTAGATACGGATCAGGAAACAAACAAAAAAGCAGAATTTAGTCAGCAAACAGGTAATCGCAGAAAGCGTAAGCCACCAAAACAGATTGCAGTACTTACGTTAGGCATCCCGCGCCGCACTTGTGCGTCGATCCGGATGAGGCCCTTACCAAGCATTGGACCCAATGAATTTGCAACCTTCTGTTCGACGACACCGAAAGTTTCTCCCTGAATGATGTCCCCGGCTGGTCCCTTCATGTTGGGCGACTTGATGTGTATCGTCTCCTGGGCACCCAAGGGCTTGCTCGGGACTTGTTCGTATTGCGTCCGCACGGGCGCCCATTCTGTGACGTCCGAGTTGACGAGACCCATGCCGGGCTCGTGCGTGCGTAGGTACGGTATCGGGTACAGCACAAGCGCAGTCACCGTCAGCTGACCGATACACACTGGCGTCTTCTGCGGCAAATCTGCGGGGAGCATGTTGGGGAAAGTGGGCGTCGGCAGAGGTGCGCTTGCTTGAGGCGGAGGTGAGGGCGAGGAGGTGAGGTCGATGACGGAAGAGTTTCCAGAAGTTGCGGGAGTCGGCCTTGCGGACGAGGAAGTCCCTGAGTAAGGCATCCTGCTCCGTTGTTGGTACATCACAGCCGGCGGTGGCAGTGGTTGTGGTTGCGGCTGTGGATACGAGTGCGTTGGGTTGATCATCGGGCGAGAGGCGTAGGCGGCCATGGTGGCGGGTTGGGTGACTACGGGAAGTGAGTGAGAGAAGGCCTTGGGTGGTGGTTGACCAAGGCCGTTGGTGGACGCGCTCGGCAAGCCGGGCAGGTCTAAAGATGATCCACGGGCGAAAAGAGAGCCGGACTGGTGGTGGTCGACGGGAGACGGCTGGGTCCACCTGGCAGAGGCGGTCGAAGGAGAACGTGATAGCTTTGAGGAGGGATGCGAGCCAATCGCCGTTTGGAGGCGGCGCTGGGTGCTCGGAGCAGGGCTGGATGCACTGGCGGATGCCGAGCCGAGGTGGTGCGGGAGGAGTTGGATGTCCGAGTCAGAGTCGTCGAGGGTGAGGTCTATCGGGTTCGAGCGCGTCGTCGTTTGTGCTGTGCCGGGCACTGCGGAGAAGGCTGTGGCGGGGGCGAACATGCCGAGCGGGACGTTTGGAACGACGGCGGCGAGTGGGATCGGTGTCGGTGTCTATGCATAAGGCTGGATATAAGCCAACGCCCACCGACGCCCGGGCGCTTCTTCCGTCCGGCCGACCGGAGCCGGCACCCTCTTATGGCAACCTCGCTGACTACAATCCTCCGTAAGCAGACCCTCCCCTCCCTCGCTGCCCTCCTTATGTGCGAAACATGTGCATGGCCTCAACCGCGCACCTTTTCATACAGATTCGTATAGGATGAGATAAACACTCGTGTACTGAGATCGATTCGATCGACTCTTCTGGCCCACTTCTCAAACCTTTCTTTTCTTCTCGCCGGATCGTTCGTACTTTGCTATTGTCCACCCCCCAGGGAAATCGAACCTCCTCACAGCTTGTAAAGTACCACTGCAGCTTCGCTTTTTTTGCCAGCTATGCCCTCGCACTTTCCTATTCGGGCGGAGACGCACCGCCCGAACAAGCCCGGAAGCCATGTGCCAGCATGGGGCTGTGCAATTGCGCTTTCCACACAGGGAAATCGTGGAACAAGCATCTCCCCTTTTTTCTCCCTCCCGAAGATCCAATCGGGGAGGTCGTCGCGTTGCGCACGCCACACACGCGCCCTGCAATCTTAACGGCCGAATGACGCAAAGGCTATGCTTCTATTAGAAGAGGACGATTGTCCGGCTCATTAACGTGCTATACATGTTGAGTGCGAATACGAGTGAGAATAGTAAGATGAAGAAAGTGTAGGGTGTCTAGAAAAGGGAAGCCCGAGAAACGAAACCAACTCATTGACAACAATCATGTGTCTGGTACCGAGGCTGTGTCGGAGACCACGTCGGCCTCGTTTCTATTAATGTCAGTGTAGACGATGGTACAGCGTGCTTGTCTCAAAGCGTGGGCCTGCCTCAAAGTGTGGGCCCGTCAAGCGCTGTCTTCGATGACGATGACTTCCGAGCGCTTGGCTAGCTCCTGCTTCTTCAACTTTCTCAGGATCGAGCGAAGAGCGGCGACAGTCTCACGCACGGTGGCGGAGGGCTCGACGTCGCGCTCGAGACGAGCAATCTCGTTTGAGATACTGCCAGAAGACGGTGACGAGTCAGCCGCTGGCGGAGAGGATTTCCTAAAGTGTAACACGCGGGGGTACGTACCTCTCTGCGCCGAGGGCCACAATAGGGCACCGCTTGGGGGAATGATTCGCTTGTCCACACATAATACACTTGTCAGCAAGTTGCTTTGCTGGCCTCTCCTGGAAACCAGTTTGGGCGGCTGGCACCGGAGCCGCAGAAGAGGCCGATGCGGAGGACCCGGCCGCCTTTTTTGCCCGTGCCTGGGCCAGGAAGATCTGTGCATCAGTCGTGGTCTCAGGCGGTACCCGTGTTGTAAATGAGGACAGCACGGCGGGCGCGTTGTCTACAGGTCGTCCTTTTTCACCTTTGGTGCGCACCAGTGCAGATGGAGCCGTCTCAGATGCTGGCTTTTGTGTCTTTGGACGTGGGGGAGCAGAGATGCCGTTCTGCCGGTCGTCCTTGACTTCATTACGCGAGGCCTTCAAAAACCCGTTCTCCTCTCTTCGGGCTGCAGATTCCTCACGTGGAACCGTGTGAGGCTTGGACGTGTTTGGCACTTTTCGAAACTGCGAGGATGTGTCGAATGACTGCGGTTCTGAGGGGGACGGGGAACGACGCAAATGTGAAAGTGGCCCGGCGTCGAGCGGTCCGATCGATAACTCGCTCATGTCGGGCGCGTCCGTGCGCGATTTTTTCTTCTGTGGGTACTTTAGCGGCGCAGCCGTAGGGGGCGGAACAGGCTCCCGCAGTAGATGCAGAGGCTGATTCGCGAGCTTGTGTAGATGTCCACGTTGGTTGAGCGCTTCCTCAATAGCTTGGATGGCTTCCACCTGTCGAACAAGTAAGGATATGTGTTTAGTCGTCAAACCGGGATGACCTCAGGTAGACGAACGCACCCGCAACTCATAGGGTTCATCAGACGTATGCTCCATAAGTATCCTTCGATACGCAACCAAATTATCAGAGCTCTCAGTCATAAAACACGTTCCCCCATGATGCTTGCCACAAAGTCCACACAGCGGCGACCCATCAATCTTGAGAGGAGGTGGAGAAGGAATGCCCGCCTTGCGCCTATTTGCGAGGAACTCGTGCAAGTCCTGGTATCCCTCAGACCCGTCTGAGTCCGATTCGGATGGGGGCTCACTCCCTACGGCGAAGTCCGAATCGCCGCCATCAGCGCTCAGGCGTCGACGCTTGCCTTTTTTCTTGTTTTCCGCGCCCTTGCGGGGAGGTGTAGGCGGTGGAGAGTCATCAAGGCCAGGTATCCGCTACTCCTTGTCAGCCATGCACCAACCCAAAACCGGACTGTTTTACTCTACGCACCTGTGTGGAAGCTACAGCCCTCTTCCTCGTACGCCGTCCCGACTCCTCGGCAATCATGGCCTTTGCCTTTTCCGCTTCGATGCGAGCGAGCGTCTCAGCCCATGAATCAGCTATAGGACCCGCAGCAGCAGCATCGTCCGCAACGTCCTCGAGTGTGTTATCTGCGGCCCAGACCTTGAAGCCGAAAGAAAACGCGCCAGCACCCTTGTCATCGTCATGTTGCTCTTCGCCTTCGACTTCTGTCTTTTCGATCAGCTTCTGGACGTCAGTTTCAGAGTCTGCAAAATGCGTAAGTCAGGTTGGACAACAGAGGGTAGTTCACTGGTCCACGTACAGTTAATATCACGACTGGCTTGATCCCCCTCCTCATTAAAAAGTGCTTGGGCACCAAACATAAGGAAAGACTGAACGTCATCACCGCCTGTCTCGTCGTCATCCATCTTTTGCACAATTAGATGATCAAGCACAAGTTTCTTTTTCCCAATTTGCATGATGCGCTCTAGGCCAGTGTTGAGCTATTTAGCCAAGCAAGTGAAATTCTTATATACCTTCTGCAGAGTCCTTCACCATGAGTTTGAATACGAGAACAGTCTTCTTCTGACCAAAGCGATGGGCGCGAGCAATAGCTTGCAAGTCCTAGACACTATAAGAACGACGTATGCGTGATATCATCCAGCAAAGACGTACTTGGTGTGGATTGAAATCCGGATCGAATATGATGACGGTATCAGCTGTCCAAAGATTGATGCCCACACCACCAGCACGAGTTGTCAAAAGGTATATGAATATATCTGAACCTTCTTTGTTGAATTCATCCATGCCCTTTTGACGCTCGTGCTGTTTAGTGTTACCGTCCTACATCAAAAATGAGTTTGAGTTAGGATATAACAAAATGAGATGACAGACCAAGCGAAGATACTTGATACCCTCTCCAACAAGAAAGTCTTCGATGATGTCAAGTGCGAGGACAAACTAATAAAAGGTTAGTTTTCTGCTTAGTGAACAAAATCAACTACCACTTACCTGACTGAACAAAAGAACACGATGACCTCGGGCCTTCAGTTGCGGGAGAAGCAGTTTCAGTAAACGAAGTTTTGTGCTGGCCTCGATAAGCTTAAGGTGAGTCTCCCTTTCTGGCAACCCGCGAGGTTCTATGTCATCAGACACAAGGTATGGATGTTGTAGACATCTAACAATGTAATCAGTAAATAAGATAGTAAACTGAGGCGTGACGTTTACTTTCGCAATTGCATGAGCATATTGTTCATGTTGGCTTTTGACACGGCTGAACCCTTTGCCGAAGCATTCAAATTTTTGAGGATATCCAGATTTCGAGACAGAATGCCTCGATAAATCTGCTTTTGCAAAGGCGCCATAGAAACTGGCACAATAACCTCGTTCTGTGTATGTGTGAGAATAAGACCTCCTTGCTGTTTTAGCGAGATCTTACCTTAGGAGGAAGCTTCAGTACTTCCTTCTTTGTTCTCCGCAAGAAGTACGGCCGAAGGCGTTCATGAAGCTGTTTAACCAAATCCTCGCTGAGCTCTTCGTGCTCTTTTTCCAGGCTTTCCAGGTCGGACCACTGATCCGGATCAAGGAAATTCATTAGATTGAACAACTCGCGGATATTGTTGTTTAGTGGTGTCTAATATTGCCATTCAGTTTTTGCATTTACTTCTAAGTTGACCACTTACGCCGGTCATAATGATCCGGTGTACGGTGTTGAGCTCGTTGAGCTTTTTGAACAAGAGACTGTTATCATTCTTCACTAAAAAAAGTGTGAGAACAAAACTTAAGCATGCTAACTTGAAACTCACAGCGTTGGCCCTCGTCAATGATTAGTGCTTCCCATCGCGGCCGCTTCTTGAAAACAGCCATGAAGTCTTTCGGATTGGTGACAGTCTCGTATGTTGTAACCAATACATGGAATGTCTTGAGTTCGTACGATGCGATGCGTTCGCGTGCACGATTTTCGCCATAAAATGGTACCGCACGCACCCGTGGAGCCCAGCGCTCGAACTCACGAATCCAGTTAGACACTGTCGAGTTAGGAACAACGACAAGAACAGGGTAAGCATTCCACTTTTCGACTATTGTTCCGACGAAAGTCGCTATTTGGACAGTTTTGCCCTATTAATGCAAGGTCAGGTACTAGGGTATCTAAGAAAAAATGTAGGCTTACGAGACCCATCTCGTCAGCCAAGATACAATGCTGGATGTTCCACCAATTGTTGCAAAGCCAGTTGACACCATCAACCTGCACAAAAGCTTTTATTAGAGAACTCCAGTTATTAATGCAACTAAACCCACCTGAAAGTCCATAAGCTTAAGGTCCTTCCGCTGCCCTAAATCCGGTTGCTGTCCCTCCTGAAGACGATATTTACGCATATAGTCGTTGCGTTTGCGCGCCTGTTCCTTGACTGTTGGCCCACTTGGCTTTGGAATAAGCCTGCCGTTCAAGAAACGTTCGAATGCATTCTCGAAAGCCGCCCAGCCAGGCTCACCGTGGCGGGGTGGAGCATCCCATGTTGCTTGATACTATTTTTAAGCATGAAAGCATCTACAGAATCTCAGACACTTACCCTCTTCGTAACCTAGATCATCCCATTTGATAAAGCACCAGATGACTAAATCAATGTCCCTCGTTGTGAGGTCGCGCTTGTTCCGCTTCTCCCATTCATCAATCGTTTCTGTGATTGCTTCACTGGGCTGTTCACCACGATCATAAGCAGCATTCCGCTCAGTAGTCATGGCAGGGTCTTCTTCTTCTTCATCGGAGTCGACACGTCTATGATTTTTGCTGAGCTTAAGGATGACGCGCGGTTTCTTCTTCGACTTCGGCGGCTTTAGAAGAAGAACGTCGAGGACACGGTCCACCGTTCTCCACGCAGATGGAATACGACGTTCTGCGTCAGGCAGAGGATCAGACCACGACACTACTTTCAGAGAGGGTTCTGCATGATCGACCTCCATAGGTGTGTCCTCTTTCAGAGCTGCTTCTGCAGCCTGAGATGAGGGCTTCTCTATCCTCGGAGGTGAGTCAGGCTCAGGCACCTCAAGAAGTTTAACCTTGGTACCGCCGTTCAGGAAATTCTTGAGCTTTGCAGGGCTACGAGCCAAAAGCCACATGTGAGGCACCCATTGAGAGCGACGATAGCCTCTGTTCTCCCATTTCACAAGATATTCCCGTGGAAGCGGTGCCTTGTGATTGATCGGTTCACCTTGCGACCGTGAAGGTTCCTTTGCGTTCGGCGGATATGGTCGCCAAGCCAGGATTTTCTCAAGTGGGTAGATGAAGGAGGCACAGTCGGCACATTGCCATTCGTTTGTCTGCTGGTAATGCTTTGCAGTGGATAAAAGGTGTGTTTCATCGTCGAAAACTTCTTCTGTGTCGAATGGAAGGTGAGCATAGTGTGCGGGCCGTTTACAGGTAACGCAGCGAAAGAGTAATTGCTCGGGTAAAGTAGCATCGTTAGCTTTGTCAGCTTCATTTCTACTAGAAACATCGACTGAAGGGTCGGATGTAGTGGGAGACACACTTTGTATAGGCTCGAGACAGCCCATACAGACCCCATCCTTAGAGCAAGAACCGCAGATAAACTCGGTCACCTCATCAGTCGCTATTGCTGAGCGCTTAGGCGGGCGGGCGAATGGCGGCGGATTACTGTCAGTGTCCATTTCTTGATTTTGCCGCATTTGCCAAGCATCCAGTTCTTTTGCATTGGCAATGCGCAGTATTTCATCACGCTGCGTGGCTGCTAAACAACCCCAATGCGCAACAACAGGGCACCGAATACTAGCATAACTTTAGTCTATAAGTTGGACTGTTGAAAAAGCAAGTACTTACCAGCGAACCCAGCCACCTAATCGAAGCAGTCGCTCCTCTTCGTCTTCTTCAAATTCATCATCTGAGTCATTCGTTCTCTTCCGTTTTGCCTTCTTCGGCTTTTTTCTCAGCTTGTCAAGTAAAGGCTGGGTCATGGGTAGCTTGCAACTATCGCATAGATCACGGTGCGCTCGCAGAGTTAATACTTCGTCGTCAGATTCATCGTCCAAATCCCCAACTTTACGAATGACGCCGTAAACTGGCCTGACGGCCTTTTGTTCGCGAGAACGCTTGTTCTTCTTCGATTTCGAAGGTGCATAACTCCTATCATCCTCTTCGCCGTCTTCGTCGTCATCAATTTCGATAACCTTCTTAGTTTGACGACGCGTGCGCCCACTCTGACGTGGTCTTCTACTGGAGTCAGAGCTCTCCGCCATTTCATGGTCTTCGTCATCCATCGAGTCGACGATGATAGGCTTTTTGTTTGTTCGCACCCTCCGCGGGCTGAACGGGAGTTCACGGGTCTTCTTCACACTCCTTGTAGATCTCCGAGAAGAGGTCTCGCCTTCGGCGTCATCTCCTGCCCACTCCTCCTCGCTGGGCGACTCGGATGGAGGAAGTGATGATAGTGTCATCCCGGATGAAGTTCCAAGCTCAACGGGAGGGCGGCGGCGGTTTATGACAATAAGGAAGCGTATGCGTGAATCTGGGTGGATATACGAGGCAGTGGGGTCAAACTTAGGAAGCTTGTTTGCGTCCTGAAGATTTTCTACGCGTGAATGAGGGTAAGTGGATCAGCCAATGTGTCAAGTCGGGTCAACAATAGCGCACGCACTGAACTCGCTGACTAACGCGGGATATTTGGCTTCAAAACCTTCAGCAGGCTCCTATGTATGAGAAACTGAGTCAGAACAAGTATTATGAACTACGACGCGTGTACGAAGTTCTACGAGGATCTCGAGTTGCCCTCACCTTGTATGCTAGTCCGTCCGCGTGCTTTGCGAAATAGTACAAAGTTCCGTTGTCGTTGTATTGTCCAATCACCTGCAAAGGTGGTTCTGGTCTAGGTTTAGTGAAGCTAGGGAAAGCCTCTTCTGAGATCTCTTGATATTTCTCGCGTTCAGCGAGTGAAAGCCTCGCAAGCTCGACCCAGACACGTGGCCGAGGGGACGGAGGAGGAGGTGTAAGCTCGTCTAAGCTAGTATAGAGCCAAGGGTCTTGAGGAGGAGGCGTAAACTCTTCTGAGCTGACAGAGAGCTGGTCTTCCAGGTCACTGTCTAGAGGAACGGACATGCGAGAGCACAGGCAGTTTGTACTCGTCGCCGATTGCCGTCCGAGGTGGGAACGCGCTCAGTCGCCGACACGCGAGGGAGGAAAGAGGCAGAGAGAGTAAGACCCGAGTTTGTATATGCCAGCAAAAATAGTGAGCACAACAAATAATAGTCAAGTCGATCGAGTCTCTCGCTTCAAAACAAAGACTGGAATGACTGTAGTATAGTTATGTAAGAGTGCGCTAAGCTCCTATGAACAAAGTCCGTGGCTGATAATTTGTATATACGATCAAGTCCGAATCAGAATCATGCAAAAGAAATCGATCGTGTCTGGCTTTCTCTCAAAGTAGCGACACAACACCCATGATCAACCCCACTCCAAGCCCAGTGACCGTCCACAATGGCTGGCTGAATTTGTTGACTGGAATAGCGGCATTCGAGTCGCCCGTGCTAGAGCTGCCGCCAGCCTTGGTGGACGACCCAGACGTCTCCGGCAAAGGAGTTGCGATTGGTGAGGTGGGGCTGTAAGTCACACCATTTGCGCTTGCAGCAACTTGGAACACAGATCCACCGCCGAACTCGTAGAACTGCCGTGAAGAGCTGAATCGTCACCGCATGGACGTTGAAGGGAGAAGACTCACGTCAACAAGCATAAAGTTAGGGTTCCGTCCGTGGTCGCCGACACAGGTCTGGACGTGTTGGCCAAGCGAACCAAGGCCGCTCACGCCGTTGGTGACATTCGCTTGCTCCTTGAAGGGCTAGAAAGCAGGGCGTGAGCGTGAGAGTATTGAATTGGCCTCGGGATAGGACTTACTGCGGGCTGGCCAAGGACGAGTTTGTCCAAGAAATGGTTAATGAGGTACATTTGGGTGGAAACATCGCCCTTTGTGCGGTTGACGTTGCAATCGAAGTTGGGGTCTATCACGTTGAAGGCAGTCTCCCAGATGTTTGTAAACTCTGAGGAAATGGTTAGAGGTGGAAAGTGGCTAAAAACCCCCACTCACCATTGATGATGTAAGGAACAGAAGAATAATCCGCGCCATAGTCCATGAATGTCACGACACGCTTGCCTGAGTCGATAAGGGAGCCAAGCGTGGGCCAGTCAGCAGCAGGGAGGGTTGCAGTGGAGGGCGCATAGGAGAGGGCGGCAATGCCGGTCGACTGGAAGACTTGGTCATAGTCCGAAGGCTTAAAGCCGTCCGAGTTAACCATGAGAATGGAGATCACTAAGCATAGCTCGTGAGTTACAATCGAGTCGAATGCAAGGGTGCACGGACCTTCGTTGGGGTTGCTGTCTAACCATGACTTGACCTTCTTGAGGTAGTCTTCCAACGTCCCACCATTGTAAAGTGCCTTTGAATAGGATTAACATTACGTTACGTTGAAGATCAGTAACACACGCACACAGCTGGTGTGGCAGAGCTGGATTGCGCCATCCTTGTTGTGGACCTGCATTTGGAGCATTCGGATGCCATCTTTCAGCTGCTGGGTGACTAGGATTTACATCGGTTGAGCGCTTTCCACAATTTCAAACGCATTTTTTTCTTACCATCGTAGTCCTGATTGGTGGCCACTAAGGTCGATATGTCAGCACAGGTTGAGGGGTCGGGCACAGACAACGTACAATTGTTCACACCGACGGCGTATGAGTTGTGAGCCCCAACGAAGGTCACATTTCCAAAGCTCCGCTGACACAACTGTCGCCCAAAGTTAGTCAGAAAAAAGCTAAATGACGACCCAATCTGCAAACCTCAGCGTGGCCGTTGCATGTCGTCGCGCGTGGTGTGACAGAGAGCGCTGAGACGAGCGGAGAAGCCAAAAGGATCGAGAGGGCGGTCTGCACCAGGCAGGTCGAAGTGAAGGAACGCATGATAGCAAAGTTGAAGAACAGTGTAGATGGGGGAAGAAGAGAGAGTGGGGGTGGTAGGTTGTATGTATGTAGTGGTAAGTATGGAAATGAAATAAGGGACCAGCCTATAAGCGAGCAACAGTCCGAAACGAGGGGGGCACGGCAGCAAGGGGGGCTCTGTTGTGTTGGCCCGGCGCCCTTGGCTTTGAAATTGATCTCTGAGAGAACGCGCCGAAGGTAAAATGCCGCGCGGGCCTGGCCCGCTCGCCGGCTCAGCAGCTCCACAAGGATGACCCTCTCTCCGTTGCGCTCATCACGGCCGTTCGTAGGATGGCATCGCCACATCCACAACCCATAAATAGGAATTGGTGGCTCAGTTTCTTAGACAAGGTGCACAACTCTCACTACTACTGCGGCTTTCGGTAGCTGATAATTTCCGTTTGCAGACCCACATTACGGTCACTGGAGTAACCGCCCTCGCGATATTGTATACTCGCTCTATCGGCGTAACATACTTCGCGTGTGGCGCACTGTTTAGCTCCTTGTCTGCAAAGGCAATTAAAAGAGTGGTTCGGCAGCCGCGACCTGTATCAGAGTTTTCCCACAAGAAGACATACGGGTACGTTAGCAAGCCCTCTTGACGCTGTTCTCGCGTATCATCGGTCAACATCGCTCTCTCGCAGGATGCCATCCACTCATTCTGCAGCCATAACATTCTATGCGTCTTACATCTCCCTCTCCTGCTTTTACCTACCATTGCACTCAACATTTGCGCCTGCATCTCCAATGATACGATTGGCGCCATTCGTTGCGATACCTTGGGCAGCCACGGTCGTTTCTTCAAGAGTATGGCTTGGTCATCATACGTGGGCACAAGTCGCCGGTGGGTGCACATGGGGCCTTGTTGTCAGCGCCGTCTGGTTTGAAGCATGGGTCAGAGTGGGCTCGAGCTACGGGCGATTGCTGGAAGATATGTTTACACCTTTTATCCGTGGATAGGAATCTTTTAATAGGTGTATCGCACGGATTTTTGCAGTAAACTTATATGTTTATTAGTATGCAGCCAACACGTGTAAAAACATCGTCATTTGAGCTCGTATTGTACACTTGCTAGCGGTATCTACGTGCTTAGTGCACGTTAGTGAATTCCAACTGGATCCTTCATGAAGCGCGTTGCACGTGATCTCGACCATTGTCGCCCTTCTCCTCTGTTCTACTGTTGAGGGTTCTCGATGTCCAAATATCCCGGGCTACTTTCCGCAGGGAGTCCTTCCACCCTCACCAAGTCCCAGAAGTCAAGAGCTAGGCGCGAGCCTTCGGGCGTGTTCTCGCTCTTTCAACCAGCGCAGATTCAACAGTTCAAAGAGGCATTCGCGTTAATCGACCAGGACCGCGACGGGATTGTCAGTGAGAGAGACTTGAAAGAGATTTTTGCTAATCTTGGTGAGATTATCAATACGATATATACTTTAACATAGCATTGATACTTCTATAGGCATCACGCCGAATAAATCAATGCTTGATGGCCTCCTAAATGACCGACCAGGTGCATTCAAAGGCACGCCCATACGGGACCCAGACGACCGTGGCATTAACTTCACAATGTTTCTTACTATGATGGGGGAGCACCTTTTTGAGTTCGACATTGAAGCTGAACTCATCGGCGCCTTTGAATGTTTTGACGAGCAGGATACGGGGATGGTAAAGTGTGACGAGATTAAAAGGTGGATGGAAGAAGCCGGAGAGAGAATGGATTCTCGTGAAGTGAGCTGTCAAACATGTTTATCTCAATGATTTTTTTTACCTATCGAATGCAGATCGATCGCTTCCTCAAAGGTCCGTTCACCGACCGACAAGGGAACTTCAATTACAGGGAATGGGTGAAGGTCCTCCGTGTAAATGAGGAAGAAGAGGCAGAGACTCAATAAATATCGCAACCATCATCTTCGAGTGTGTTTTTGGCTTATGACATTTGTCCTTCTAACTTATTCATCTTACAATATACCATTCTGGAAGATTCGAACCCATTCCCTCTCTCCAGTCTCCGCTGGGAACTTCTGTCTATCTATTTGTCTACTAAAACTGAAGCGGTCTATGTATTTTGACTTAGGATTTAATCGTGACATTCATTGCCACAACTTCGCCTCGGCCTTCACTAGGGCTTGTATCTGATCTATCTTCAACTAGTAATACCGCAACAATGGGTAACTTTACGGTTTGGTATGTAGCTCGCAGTTTGTTTGTGGGCCGCGGTCTAATATTGGTATCAACATCTTCCGAACTCTAACCAAATACGTGGTATTTATTTATTTTTTCAACAAAAACCGTTTAGACCGAGATAAACAGGAAACGTGAACAAGCTGTAACGGTACGAGTAGTTCCAGAATGAATGTGAGTAAGTCAAGGTAGTTGGTCGAGACACGAAGCAAGGAAGCAACCAGAAAGGAGAATGGTCCACAAGAAAAAGAAAAAAAGGAGAAAGGGGAATTGCACCTATCGCTCGACCTAGTAGCGTTGAGTAAACAAAGGAAATACGCTGGGTGAGCACAGAAGCGAGTACAGGGATGCATGTGCGAACAAACAAGAAGAGGTAAGTCCGAAAATACCACTATACTAGTATTGAAGCCTGTAGTGACGGTCCAAATGGCCATACAAGCTTAAAATTCCAGGGGCTAAAGGCCTCTCAGACGAGTCAAACTCGCTGAAGAGTGTTAGTACTTCCCGCTATGATAGTACCAACACTCGTGGAAACCAGTAAACACAGACAGCTACTCGAGTCCATTATCAAGAGTACTGAGCTATTTCTGAACACGGAACGTACGTCAGCTTCGGAGTTGAGCGGGAGGTATCAAACCTGTAGCTGAGGTTGATTTGGCTGCCGCTTGCGTAGATAGAGCCGCATTCGAGTTGAGACACGACGAAGATCCACCCAATGAAATACCTCCCGTTCGTACTGGGGCCTGACGAGACTGAGTAGATGTATTCGCGGTGGCGGTTGTAGACGTCGCTTTTCCTCGCGATCTGAACGGGCCCGGCTTAGTGCTATTCATCCTGAGTAATTAAAGTAGCATCAGAGACTGGTAACAAAATGGATACGAGAAAGCGAAAACTCACGTAGTGACAACGGGCTGCGATTCGCTTGTGGTAGGCACAGTGGTAACCAGAATGCGCACTGCACACTCGCTTTGTTGTTCGCTACCGGTAGCCGGTTGAAGCTTTTCGGGGCCCTCAAGGCCCCTGAGAATGGTTGTCTGTGTCTCGGTCATTGAGTTGGTGAGGAGGATGAGTCAGGAGGGCAAGGTATGTGGCAAGGAGGTTAGACTCGTCAGCAGCGTGAGTCTAAATTATATTTAGGCCAGCAACAAAAGGTATCCGAGTCATCGAGCCTATATAGGGCAGGCCCTGGCAGCGACTGTTGCTGTTGGCATTTCCTGTAAGCAATTATATAATTCGTATGGCAGTACTATTCGATTGATTAAACTTGTCGCTGATGGGGCAGAGTAAGTACTTATGGAGTTACAAAGCTGTATCTCGTCCACACAGGCTCACTGCCCAAGGCCCTCAACTTAACATAGTACTTGATCGGAAGTACGTAGATTACCGCCGACGCCCGACCTACTTATAGGGGCTGGGAGTACCACCGTCCTGAGACAATAGCTTGGTGTTGTCACAAATATAAATATAAGTCTACATATAAGCACATAAAGACGCTGCATAACATTCTTATTATTAGCATAAGCAAACAACTACAAGATATTCCTCCAGCGATTGGGTTTCATACCGAAGCGATTTTCAAAGCTGCGTGATTACTACAGCAATCCATTGCCACACGTATCAAGCATTCACTTGATCAAAGCCATGCGCCATACTACAGGCGCGGGCATTTGTAGATAAGAAGTTCACGCGGGTCCCTCCTGCCCAAAGAACACAAGAAACCCAGCCTTTTGGCGATCCGAGTCAGATTCTCACATCGGCATAAAATGTCAATACTTGTCCCTGTTGAAGTGATGTTACTTGTGGTATGTACGAGCGAAGACCGCAAAAACATATCGGAGGGTTGTGGAAGTATTTATGTAAAAAGCAGTCAAGTAGCTGTCGAGTTAGCGAAGAATTACCGCAAGAGCCCCGGGTTTCTGATGTAATCAAGTTCTCTAATTTAAAGGTCAAACAGAGCCTGAGGTTTCTTGTACTTTAGCCTTATACGGTTCATGCTGTCAAGTGCTGTTGTTAGGGTCAGAAGCCTTTTGTTCGTCACATGGAGATGCCTGCTACACAGACCACAAGTTGAATGATCGTAAGGGAGGTGTTGCATGAAAGACGTGACTACCATGGGCACTGTTAAGGCTCAAACGGTTTAGTTTAGGTTTACTGTTTTTTGTAAACCTAAACGTAAACCATATAAGGGCTTACTAAACTGTTTATAAACTGTTTACACAAAATCATAGGTACAACAAAAGAAATTACAGAAATGCTCTCAAGCATACCAATTGTCCACAGTGGACACCATTAATTGTGTACATATGCAAGATATAATGGGTAGTTGACGA
>JAZHGK010005383.1:0-16174 GCA_037855215.1 Waitea zeae
TTACGGAAGCTTTGCTTTCCATAAGCAGACTTTTATTAAATTAGTTTGATATATGGCGCTATGGTGCCTTCGAAACGTGGCAATAGCGTTGACCGCTTCTGGGTCAGCAACACCTGCTTACATGAAGGCCACAAAATATTCGGCAGCCATCCACAAAATGCTACAAAATCACCATACATCGCCAGGAAGCTCAACTAGATCAGGCGGTCGTTTTTACTGTTATCGGCGGATTTGATCTTCTGCGGTGAGTTTGAACCATAAATCGACCGCTTCTGGGGTAGGGACAGTATTTAAAATTGAAGGGGCTAGCGCTTCCGCTGGCTGTGCTTTGATGTTCTTTTTCGAAGCTTTGATTCCTTCCATAGCTCGTGTAATAGTTCGTGTAATAGTTCATGTAATGAGGAGAGATGCCAATCGTGATAGTACTTGCCGTGAAAACGAAACGGAGCAGCCTTCGAGCCACCCGAGCACTTTCCAACTGCGCACCTCCCTCAACCTTTAATCTAAAGTCATGTCACTCCCTACTGGTCTCGAATATTTTTTTGCGATATTCACCTTCTGCATGGCTATACTAGCCATACGCTTTCATTTACCAAGCAGAAGGAGTGATATGTTCAAAACAAGTATTGACCGTGCATGGGGCTCCCTTCAAACCCATGAGCTTTCTGCTGAAGATCAAGAGGTGGTCATTCACGAGCTGCGAGTGTGAGTCACGTGACCATAGTTTGCTATCACAGCTCACGTGATTCTTGTTTGTTACTTACGTCATATGTATGATTTGTTTTTGCAAATGTCGGCCATGCGCAAGAGAAATCTGCAACGAGATTATGAAGAATTGCAAAAGCTTGCTTCAGGATCAGATAGCTTACTGAAAGACTTGAGGCTACTGGCTACTACTTGTATCACTTTCAGACTTTGGACTCGTACGCGGCGTGTTTGCGCAATACGACGCAAGATCGAGGTACGCTTTCAATTCTGTGAAGTCTGGTTGTTGTACCATGCCTTCGTACTTGCAACTAAAACTTTGCGTACAGAGAGCACCACTTACAATAGCATTAAGTCTTGCTAAAATGCATGCGCCACAGAACCATCCACCAGCTAATGAAACACCCTCGTCTGCCAATGCGAGCAATACTGGACTCAATCCAGGAAGTGGATCTGAAGCTGAAGATCAAACCAACTCCAATGCGAACGCAGAAGTTGCGGTATTGGAAGCACATGTACAAATTCAACAACAATCGGAAGCACGTGTACAAGCTTCTTCCTTTACAAATGTTCCGACTTCCCGTTTGGATTCAACGCGAGGTTCTGAGGGCTTCCCTGGGAGAGATCTCACTGTTCAATGCTAAAATCGAACTGATCTGTACGTTCCAGCTCCCGTCTGAAGGTTTTGAAACTTCAACCTGCTAATTTAGAATTCAAGTATTTAGCTTTGGCGAGCTGAAAATTCGTTTACTATATAACTATCTTTGATTTTTTTTTCGATGCTTGGCTGTATTCTTGAAATTAAATAGTGCGCTCTTTCTTGGGTTATATATTTGGCTGTTCAAAAAAATTGAGCTCTGTGTGGGCTGCACATCTTTGGCACCCAAGTACCCATCTTGAAGGTCTTGAAAGCTTTGGGTGCACCTGGTGATGGTTTTCCACACCGAGGCGTTCAGTTCAACCAAGCACTTGCAGACCGTATGTCAACAAGACGTGGCGTGACGTCCTGGCCGCTTCCAGCCTAAGATGCTAGACCACGACCAGCCACATGCCTTTGCAGATGTTACCCTTCTTGACATGCGAGTCTCGTCGGGTCTGGCTTCCCGCCGGGTGCAGCGGGAGCGGGCAAGTCGGAGTGACCCGGCCTAGCGCCTTCTGCTATAACTCCGCCTATGCGAGAACCACAATGATCCCCAGGTCTTTCGTCTGCTTTTCGTCCGCCGATCGTGTAAGTACAGCTCACCGATAAAGGCGACCATAAACAAGAGGGCAGCAAAGCTGTGACTACTCTATTGATATCGTGAGCTGTCACTTTCTACCATGCCTTCATAATCGCTCCAACAAGGCCAGACGACAGGGAGCCTAATCGCTATGGCCGATTCGATAAAACCTATGCGTAAACAAGTCGCGGATTATATTTTTGGTCTACAAGACACTATCGTCTCTGCTCTTGAAGCGGCTGATCCCAGTGCACCTCCGTTCAAGCGCGACGCTTGGACGCGGCCCCAAGGCGGAGAGGGCCGCTCATGCGTCTTCGCCGTACACCCCAACTCGCCCGCCGCGAAGGCCGAAGAGCCGACCATCCTCGAGAAGGCAGGCGTGAACATCTCCATCGTTCACGGCACGCTCCCGCCTCGCGCCGTCCAGCAGATGCGCGTCGACCACGCATCGCTGCCCATCCCACCTGAAGGCAGCCCCGGCCTCCCCTTCTTCGCCGCCGGACTGTCGCTCGTCATTCACCCGCGCAACCCACACGCGCCGACGGTTCATTCAAATTACCGCTATTTCGAGATCACCGAGACCCCGGCCTCGTCCGGCGAGCAGCCGAAGATACTCGCGTGGTGGTTCGGCGGAGGCGCGGACCTCACCCCTTCGTACCTGTACGAGGAGGACGGCGTCCACTTCCACAAGGCCCTTAAGGACGCTTCAGACCCGTTTGGCGAGAGCCTCTATCCGGCCTTCAAAAAGTGGTGCGATGAATACTTCCGCATCACTCATCGCGACGAATCGCGCGGCATCGGCGGGGTGTTCTTCGACGACCTCTCGGACGAGGCACACCCGCGTCTGCCTGCAGAGGACGCGAAGCGCCCACGCACACCCGACGAGATATTCAAGTTCGTCCGTGCGCTCGGGGACGTGTTTGTCCCATCCTACGTGCCGATTCTCACACGTCGTGCCAAAACGCCATTCACGGAGCATGAGCGACGCTGGCAGCTCATCCGTCGTGGACGCTACGTCGAATTCAATCTTGTGTACGACCGTGGTACCAAGTTTGGGCTTTTCACTCCAGGCGCTAGGATCGAGAGCATCCTCATGAGTTTGCCTGAAACGGCTCGATGGGAGTACATGAGTGATGTCGGAGAGGAGGAGGGGAGCAGAGAGGCGGAATTGCTCAAAGTCGTCAAAACCCCTCGTGAATGGATATAAAACCTTGTATCATACAGTAAAAGAGAGCCTATGAAGAGTTAAATATGCGATTAAGGGGTGTGCGCGTGCTAGTGGAATTGGTCTGACAGCTTCTACCAATCAGCTTGAAGAGTAGCAAGGACAGTATGATGATAATAACAAAATGAGTATGTGATGTACAAGCATGCAAAGATAGGTAAGTAAGTTCATTTCAGGAGCTCGTCGATTATCCTATCCTCGTTTATCTTGGCAACATTTGCACCACGGTAGTTCAGCCTTCGAAGGACATCAATCTATAACGGCCGGCGCATCAGCCTTCAAACATACGAACATCATTATAAGGATTATGCGCACCACTTTCGCCCTTGGAAAACCTAGTCCTTCAAATTGTTCTACATGTGCCTTCTCCAGCCCTGCCATTGCAATCTCGTCCTTCGCCGCTGCAGCTGCAGCTGACGGTGCACCCTTCCCATCACCAGACTCTGGCCCACCCGCATATATGTGGGTCCAGTATCTCGCAGTCTCCTCGAACGAAGTCTTGGAAGTCATGTAATGCTTCGCGACCTCTGCGTCTTGTGGATCGGACGGTTCCGGAGAGCAGAGCAGCGACTGCAAAGAGATGAGAGTGGATTTGAGAGTGAGCACGGGCGACCAAGCATCCTTGAGGATATCAAGACATATTGCGCCTGATGCGGAGGAAACGTTCGGGTGGTAGACTTTCGTGATAAAATTCATCTTGACGGGAGAGAAGGGGTATTGCGGTGGGATTATGATGTCCTAGGTTTGACGTGATGAGCTATTGCAATGTGGAACTCAAAAGCTTAAAAGCAGCGTACGACGTCAAATGTGCCGCCTGCATAAGGTGTTCCGTCTGGTCCAGGAAATGTGCCTTTCAAGTGAAAAGGGCTGTCGTCGATGAGCGCAATCTGGATCCCGGATGTCTTGTCATTCTGGCAGTCTGATTTACCAAGTTAGAGGCTAATCAGAAGGATTTTTTTGATCATCCTTACCAGCAATCTCTTTGTTTACTCGTCGCAATCGCGCGTCCATGTTTGATGTTTCGTAAGAGCAAGCGGATGTACAGGAGCCAGCAGTCAGAAATCAAGGTAGAAGTCGGCGCTTAAATCATGCCCTCAGGCCTTCAGGGGCTAGGGTCGAGCAGGCAATAGTCACATGACGAGACCCTTTTTCAGTTCCGCCATAATTCAGGTCTAACATCTAGATCTTCGATAGGCTCTCAACTCTTGGATTCGTACATTTATTCAAGTAAACTCAAGCTCTGGCCTTTTTTGAATATAAGTCCTGCCCTTCATTGACACAGTTAACCGCCTGATAGAGACCATGCATTTGGAACTCCCCTGCACGCTTTTCGATGATTCCGCAGCAAATGTCTAACTGCGCAATGCAGTTCCTGATCTGATTACAAAATCTGCGAATGGGTTGAGACGAGGACTTCACCTATCCATGTCTTCAACAATATCAACGACACCCTCTGCAACAACACTCCGCCTCGCAACGGAGGCTGATTTTCCGGCCATGGGCCGGATCTTTCTCGACGGACTCAATTTGTCTATTCCTGGTCGCCGGTTGGCTGATGAAGCGTACGACAAGGAGAAAGACGTGATGCCTGGAGGAAGAGTATATGCCAGGCTTACTCGTCAGCTCAAGGAGGAGAATGTATGGGTTGCTGAAGGGAACGATGACCGCACCGTCGTGGGCTATGTTACTTGGACCATCCCACAGATAATGCAAAGTCAAGACGAACAAGAGGGGAAAGCGGATAAGAGTAATCAGGGCAATTACAAGCCAGGAGAGGTAAATAGTTATTATGCCTAGTTAATTACAGGCGACTAACACACACGATAGCTCACGTTTCTCTTCGTTAATCCAAATATACATGGGAAAGGCATCGGCTCTAAGCTGATCAAGGCCGCTCAATCATCTGCAGCTGCCGCTTTTGCTGGCCTGTTGCCTCTACCTACCGTAACCGATGGAGGAGACGCATCGCCTGTTATCATGCGAGTAAACTGCTTCGCGCGGAATACACCTGCTCTGCGCGTTTATGAGAAGAATGGGTTCAAACAGACGTCTACAAAGGAGCTTGCAAAAGACCTCCCACCGCCGAGTGAGTATCTTGCATGGCTTGAGTGGTCAGGGTGAAGTAGTGAAGGTAGCCATTTTGTATATCGTTGAGCGATGATGTTGAAACCTTCGACCTTTGCCCTACGTCAATCGTACATTTTGAGACCATGATTTAACGCAAGAGATTATCTCGATGCTGTTGTGCACAAAAATGGTTTGTTTGAATACAAACGATCTTCGTTTCGAAAAAAGTAACAATACAAACTAGGATTTTTGATAGCGAAGAATGTTTTATCCAAAAGAGCAGGCGAAGGATCATAAATGGTGATCAGCAAAAAAAGACAGCCTTGGTATAGAAAAGAAGTCAGTGTCTTCAACCGTAGGTAGGATCTGGAGGAAAGGAGCAGATACGTCGAAAGCGAAGTGGGTTTAGAGCCATAACAGAAATTTCTAGGCGACTGGGTATAGTGGCTATATAAACGAACGATGGCAAACTATAGATACAGTAAATTTGATATCTCTAAGGCTTTAAAGCATAAAATAAGCCAAGTAGCAAGCAAAAGTTAGAAGAACAACTTGCCTACAAAATTGGTTGGCACGTTGGCATTTGCATCATCAGAAGTTCGGGATAGAGCCAAAGTGGCTCAAACAGTGCGCCAAAGTTCCCCGCCGTCTTCCGGAGCGAGGTGCCAGCGTCCGTTCTGATTCGAAGAACGAACCATCAAAGCGCGCTCAAAGTCCGCGACAAAGATGACGGCGCGGAGGCGAGGGCAGTATATCGTCAGCTCGCGTGAGAGCGCAATTAGCGCACGGGGCAAACGCGTGAGGTTTTGCCCGGCGCCATGAGACGTCCAGGAAGACACTTCCAACTCCACTGCACGAAGAGCTTGCATGGTGCAGAGAGAGGCGTAGAACTGCGTGCGCCGGGTGGGGGATGGGGGCAGGCGAATGGTGCCAAGGTACCGGAGCTGCTGAGCCAACGAAGGATAGGCACAGACTGCACGTAAAAGTGCCGGCAGTTCCGTCGTCCCATGTGGCTCTTCGCCCTCTTCCTCTTCGTCATCGCTCAGGCTCTCCTCGTCATCGTAGTCAAACAACGCGTCGCCTACGTCAAGAGCGCGGAGCACGACCGTGCTCTGAACGGCAGCACTCATTAAAGTGGCTAGCTCGGCATCACGGGCCGAGGCATTCAGCGCAGAGAGCGACGTCTTGAGGCGGGTAACGGGCCGACCAGGTACGAGTGACGTCACTGCATTGACAAAAGTGCATTCGAGCCGACTGAGTGCAGGTAAAGACGCTGCCGGAATGAGCGGCTGCACCATCCTCTCCCCATGGCTTACGGCAGACGATCGCGACGAAGGCAGGGTAAAATCTGCGATGAACAGGTCGACCAGCGAATGTTGAGTTGACAGGAAGCGGGCGAGGGCTTGGTCCCAAGCAAAGTCGCAGTGGAAGGTGTGCAGTTGGAAGGAAGTGTCGGAAAGAATCCAGGCTTGGTCCGTCGATCTGACCCGTACACCAAGGTAGACCGTAAGGAACCGCAGTTTTGTCGTAACGCGTAGACAGGTGGCTATGCTCGGCCAATAGTTTGGCGGAAGCGGATCGTCCTCGGCGGTACCAGTTTTTTCCAACGTGCGTCCTTGAACGGCAAGTCGAGACGGAAGGTCTTCCTCGTCGTCCATATTGGGATCGCTGCTGCTACGAGAGTGTGCCGGCCTATTTTCCTCGTCCTCACCCCCCTCACTCGAATCGTCGTTTTCACTGCCTTCATCTTCGTCGAGCACAAAAAGTGCTAAAGCGTCGACCAGGCTGGCGATACGCTGATTGCGGCTGAGAAGGTCGCACATGACGATGGTCCGTCGAGCGTCTCGGAGATGAAGTGTGTTGTACAAAACACGCTCAGCCGCTACGCGGAATGAGCGAGAGGTCGCGCACAGAGCGGCAAGGTCGGCTCGGGAGGACACATGCGCCACGATTCTGCGATAGATTTCAGGCGACAGTATCTTCATTTGGTGTGGCACTTTAGAGGGTGTGTATATAGCGGTGTCTTTCTGAGCGAAAACAACGAAAATAGAAGTGGCGATAGTTCCCTTAGCTGATGTATCCCCTCCAGATAAGCAAATGGTATAAATGGCTCTTCGACCCAAATTTACTTTAAGGGGTATGACGGCTGCAGTGGGGAGAGAAAGAGGGAGAGGGAGAGAAAAAAAAAACCCGTTCAGTGCCGGGGATAAACGGTCGGTTGAACTGGACGGTTTCGGCTCGGGTCACTGTCTAAGTTGACGCAATGTGTACAAAGCGAACAGCTTGACGTGAGCCGCGGGAAGGGGGAAAGTCTGCGTTAGGCGGCGATGGCCTCCCTTGATCCGCTCGGCGCAGCAGGCTTAGAAGCCTGGCGGAGTTGGGACACTTCGAGCGCTCTTTGTGGTTCCTGAGATAAATGTGCTTGAAATAAACGAGGGTGGCGACCGGCAGGTCAAGAGGGTTTGTTGTGAAATGGTGCGAGGGAGCGGGAGGGTGAAGGAGAGCACACGCGACGCGTGAGCGCGTCTGCCGAAGGGGTGGTGGTGTTGACCAAACAGAGAGTGAAAGAGATTACCCGTGGTCTATTAGGACTCGACTTATGGGAATTGTTCGACGACAATCGACGGAAGCAAAACCGCACATGGCAACCGAGGCACGCCCTTCTGATCGGCCAACGCGGCAACGATGGTGAAGACCGCCAGTGCTTCAGTCGGAGACCACTCCGAGGCACCCTTTCAGACGCTCGGTGTCGTCAACATCTCTGCACGAACGAGCCGAGAGAAACCACTGGGCTCATCGCTACAGAAACGTCCTTACAGAAAGAACTCTTTGTAGGTAGCACATGAGCTAAGTTAGCCTTCACCTACCAACCAGCCGTAAAGGACGATAATTACAAAACTCGGGCTGTGCAGTGTATGTAGGTGAGTACCAAGTTCCTGACCTTTTTGAGACTCGCTGTCTGTATGGGAAATCACTTCGGGCCTAGGCTCAATTCGTGTTCACAAAAACCATTACGTCCTCGGGGACACAATCAGTCAGTGATTCTCTGAACGAACTCATTGCTCGATGAACCTTGTTTGTCGGCTGAAATTGTAGTCAATAGTAGCAGACATTTTCTCGGTTCTCTTGTAATGTATGAAGACGCCCTTACTTTCATGATTCAAGCAAGCACATAATATTGACGATTGCCCAGCTAAATAGCATGACTTTTTTCGAGTGGGTGTTTGTGCCTGCGGATGATGTCGGTGGCAATCGGAACCAAGGCACGGGTTCTGTCTTGTTTCAGGACACTCAGGGTCCTGTGTGTAGGCCGCGTTGAGATAACGGAGCTCGAACAGAGGAAGACCGCCGTTGCTATGGGCAAAGCAACCGGGCACTCGCGGACATCCAGCTTGCCGAGGCCCCCTCCCCCAATTATTGTGAGCTTATCTCTGCCGAAAATCAGGGGGTGATGCGTCCCTTTGATGAAAGACACCAACTCCACTTGAAGCAGCCATGTTCGCCCGCGCAGTTCCCGGTCGTCGGTATGCATGGCGTTCTTTGGTCACATAGGAGAACAAAAGAGATTTTAGAGCATTACAGCAAACAAAACCCTACTGTTCGTATGCTTTGGGGGCTGGTAGAATGTAGAAACAGTGCGCTATAAAATCTAGTCTTCGAAGAGTAGTCGCATACTCATTGGCCGGACTTTCTACTACGATGAACACAGATAGGGGCATCAACCCTGGGTTACACGGGTTGACTTTGGGTTTAGAAAGGATGTGACACCACATGGACGCTGGTGTTTGTAATGGTAGTGTTGTGAGGGCGTTTCAACAACCAGGTTCTACATTCTCTTATGTATCAGTTGTCTCCTTTATTACGACTCATACAAAGTGCATACAAACATCTTACAGAAGAACCGATATAACGATACATATGCCACATGTTTGTGACAAAACACGAATGAAGCTGCCAAACCCTATCCCTTGTAAACACCAACTTCTCAGCGACTCTCCTCCTTGCCATAGGAGTGCTTTTCCTCGGGATACAAGGTTGACAAGTGATAAAAAATCTCGCAGTTCGTTGCGACAAAGGCGGGCCTACATGTCAGATAGAAGTCTCATTGCCTACGCAAAATCCAATTGGCGCAAGGGTAAATCCGTGAAAATATTTCTTGATGCTTACGCATCAAAATTGCATCAAAGCTGATGTGGAACAGCGGGAGCGTTGGATTGTCTACACGCATCAACGCGGGCCGTCGGGGAGCGAGCTCCGAAAACTTTATGCAGATGTGTATAGTTCATCCACCTCGGCGCGAGGACCACGGCTATGCCATAAGTCCTCGCTTGATGGCTCGAGAAGAGATATTCTCAGCACAGAAGTACGCGGGACAGAGCTCAGGCCTCTGAGAGGGTTCTGGTGGCTGTAATAAACATGTATGAAGACTTGGTGCGGATGTCATTTGGACAAGTTCAGAGCCTTTGAAAGGTCAATAGACTTGAGAAGTTCTTGTTGAGAGGAGCGACAATAGTTATGCCACCTATAGGAAAAGCAAATTGTGATATGATTGCGATTCTGTAGCCCAGTCTATCATGCGCAAGAGCTGTGATCAACAACTCGAACCTGGTTCTTGAAATTACACCGTCGTTGTTTATGACATCATGTGTACCCCCGACGTCAAGAGGATTGTTGAGAAACGGAAAGGCTGAGCAGCTATCCAAAGTGCTGATCGCTAATTCAAATTGAAGCTATGCAGTTCCTGGAAGTAGAACAGTGTAAGAACGTCATCAGATATGATATCATGATTCTCCCACTTTGGTATCCTGCCCATAGCCTATTCGATACACATAACCTGGTCAATATGCCAGTAAGAGCCGTGAGAATAAAAGCAAAACGAACCACATGGCTTGATCATATTCACGCGAAATAAAACAAAATAGAAATGCATGATTGCCCGCTGGTCTATGTCGAAGCCCGCTTCAGATTAGTGTAGGGACTGTCTGCACAGCCATCCAATGTGGTGCAGTCGAGCTTCAACTGTCATGGCCGGCTTCTAAAACGAAGACAGGCACATTGAATCTGTCGGCCAGGAGAATCCACAAAGAGACAGAGTAAAGGGTCGATTGCCAATGCCGACTAGGGCGGCATCTGAGCAATACTGCGCAACTGCTTGTCTCCACTGCCAGCCTCTAATGCCGAACAAGAAGCGAACCCCAAATAGCGCTGAGATAGGGCCAAGGATATTGACCAGAGTCAGCTTCGAGCGAGTCGTTTTGGGGACACTGCAGGATTCATGGTCGCTGTGCAGGTTGAGTGCGGCGCCCAGTTGTGTGAGTGCCCAGTGGGGGATTTCCAGCACAGGTCAGAGCTAGTAGCACCAGTTTATATACGACTGACGGCATAGGAGAGGATTTCAGTGCGTCATAGTACCTTGCTCTGCGTTCGTGTATGCCATTGGTTCGCACATAACTGCGCTAACAAGACCGGTTCTCAAGCACTGCCACCAGCAGCGGAACGATGAGCGGGTGCCAGGTGGGTAGGACGATTGTGGGGGTTGCAAACAAGACCTGGACCGACGCTCTGGTCCTCCGGCTTGCGACGAGCCGTCGATCGAAGGCCAGCGCATGTTTGTCTCCTCCCCCTTCCGCTGGACGCTGTTCCTCTGGAGTATCCGAATCTTGGAAATACTGCAGAGAAAGGAGAGAAATTTGACTTGTGTGCCTTATAACAAGTTTATTCTTTTTAACGCTATACGAAGCTGAGACTTGATTCTCAATGTTGGTGCGGCTCATTACACCATCTAAGCTCCTGTGAAGAGCCCGCAACAACTATCCAAAGCTCCTAGGGACGGAATGGTGTGAACTAACTTTACAAGCGTTTCAGGTTCATGAACTGTGTAAATCCATACATACTCTTGGATTACGCCGGAGTTTATGCCGCGGACCAGACTTGGGCCCCACGCTCGCCAGAAGGGCTTGCGTTACGCATGGATGATGGTAAACCGTTTCCCACTGGTATCTCCGGTTCCAGGTACCCAGTTCAAGAAAAATGCGGCGCATTATTCTCGAACCACTTATAAGCCGGATGGTCAGGTACCATGAATAACAAGCTAGCGGCTCCTCCCTCGTAGCGAGTGGCTTATTCCTACTTTACAACGCATTGCACACACGTAACATATCGTCGAACAGCCTCCACGATAAAATTGTTTTCCCCAACCATGCAGCAATGTACGCCGTCATTTTGATTGATACTCCAGTCGTCGCAGCGCGCTTATTCCATCTTACTTATCAGCTCAATGCGTCCCGCACCGACAGCATACCGATTGGTACACAGATTGCTACCAAAATGCAGAGAGGCGTATTACGCTGCGCGACCGCATCTTGATACTCTCGACTCCGCAAACATTCGTGTCTTTCATCAATCATGAAGATAGGGCAGATGTCGTCAGCCATGCAACGAGCGTCAACGCCAGCGACGTCATTCAGCAAACGAGAAGATCTGGCGACGAAAATCTTCGGAGACCGCCTCGTGTCCATTGCTCCCGCATTAATAGCTACATCAGGCGTAACGCCGTCTGCCCTCCCGGCTCCAAACCCGCCGTCATAACTGGCCTTCAGCAATCCCCACGAATGTCGAGCGAATTATCTCCTTCGCCGCCTGATGATTTGCTTGCACCATCGAAACTCGATCAGCGCGCCCGCCAATCCAACACCCATGATTTCGGGCTCATACCAATTCCGCATGGTCTTCGTTATGATGAATCATCACCGCCGGAGTTTGGCATAGGCTTGAACTTATTGTTCGCTTTAGCAAGTACCTTTTGTGAGCGAAGTGCAAAGTCAATTTTTGATTCTTTACTAAACTGATGTTCCCAGTGGTTGCCAACGTCTATTACTGTCAGCCAATACTTGGTTTGTAGCTATGGTCCTCCGAGCCGGCTTAATATTGATTATATAAACCTTTAGTTGACATGTCCAAATCTTTTGATGTCACCTATTCTCAAATATCAAGGTGAGCATCTTATCGAAGTGTTCACGACGCGATTCTGATCGTTTGGTTAGTGTACCAACCATGGCACAAGCTGGGTAAATGTCTCGAATAGCAATGGAAATCGCAGATAACTTACTAGCATCATAGTTACGCTGTTGGGTTGTTCCTACTTTCACCTCTTGGCGACATCATAAGACCGCGCCCCCTAATACTTTCCTTGGTCACACTTTCCACCCTCTTCACCGTTGGACTGTGCTTTGCACCATCCATGTCTGCTTTTGCTGGTCTCAGCTTTCTCACGTGCATGGCATCAATTGCTCCGCAACTACTTCTTCCACTTGCGGCAGATCTAGCGCCTGCTCACCGGCGAGGAACAGCCATCGCGCTCTGCATATCGGGACTGCTGTTCGGCGTTCTTCTCGCGCGTGTCTTGGCTGGCTTGATCGCTCAATTCGCTCATTGGCGCTACACTTTCTACTTCGCTATGGGGACGCAAGTTGTTGTCGGGGCTGCTTTGGCTGCTATGCTACCAGACTTCCCGGCTCGAAACACTCGCCTCACATATTTTGGCGTTCTACGAAGCATGGGGCGGTTCATACTCACCGAGCCTGTGTTGGCTCAGGCCGCACTCGTTAACTTCTCCAGCATCGTCTGCTTTGCAAACTTTTGGGTTACGTTGACTTTCTTGTTGAGTGCCGCGCCATTCAGCTTCACTACGTGGGTGTCTATCTCCAGATTTCAAAATGGCTATTCCAACTAACGTCCGTTACCAGTCTCCAAATTGGGCTTTTTGGGCTCCTTGCCACTCTGGGGGTGCTTGTTGGGCCGTTTGTTGGCCGAGTTACGGACGTAATGCATCCATGGAAGGCCGCGTTATTAGGTACTATTGGTTACGCCGCGTCTCAGGGTATTCAACTTGGTGCCGGAGGTATTCATCTGGCCGCGGTAGCCATCGCCTGTATTGGGCTTGACGTATTCCGTCAATTGCAACAAGTATCCCTCACACGTGCCGCTTTAGAGCTCGACCCCAGCGCACGAGGGCGCCTTAATACTGTGGTCATCTTGTCTATTTTTCTCGGGCAAGTGGTGGGCACCCGCTTAGGCACCAAAATCTTCCTGGATTACGGTTGGCGAGTTAACGCCGCGTTTGCGATGGGTTTCATGGGCCTTCAGTTTGTATTTCTATTCCTTCGCGGACCAAACGTTTCTCGCTATACGTGGATCGGCTGGGAAGGAGGTTGGACGTGCAGCAAACAGGCAACCCCATCAACCCCTCCAGACGTAGAAAAGGCTTTAGATGAATCGATGCTATCTGATGTTGCAACCCACACGCTGCCAAGGCCTAAGGCGGCTCATATTACAGACCACACGTAGCGAGATTGGCTCTTATCTTATTATTTTTATTATGTTATTATTATTTGGCTTTTGGTCTTACACATATCGATGTTATTATAGATGCAAATCAATTTTTCTATTTGTTCTTATTCTTCACTGACTCAGTGAATGGCGCAAGCGTCAAGGCGCGAACATGAAGAGTTAGTCATTTTCAGAAACTGTTTTACCAGGAAGTCGGAAGAAAGTCCACTAGAAATCCGACTCGCGTTGTACTCTAGCAGCGGCTACATGACTTGCTTCTCTAAAATGCTCCAATGCTTCCCAAGCCTTTCCACTCGTGATGCTCTCACGAGCAAGGTCAACTCCCTTCCGGAAGTCTTCCGCAAGACCTGCTACAACCAGTAACGCGCTTGCATTCAACAAGACGAAGTCGAGTATCGGAACGAGCTCTCCAGGAATGTCGGATCCAGAACACAGTAGTCGCTTAAAAACGGCGGCATTCTCTGCCGGGCCACCTCCTGACACATCTTTGAGCGGATGGCATTTCAGGCCAAAATCGTGCTCAGGATGAATAGTTCGTTCTGTTATGACGTTATCGCGTAATTCCCAGACGTTTGTAGGTCCAGCGCAAGATATTTCGTCCAGTCCCTCCGCACCGCAAACGACCAGAGCAGTTTGGACACCACCGCCACGAAGCGATTGAGCAAAAGTCATGCCAAGCGCTTGCTCTGCAACCCCAAGGACCATGCCTTTAGGACGAGCAGGATTGATGAGTGGTCCAAGAATGTTAAACATTGTACGGTAAGGAAGTGCCTTTCGATAAGGCGTAATGTATGCAAGCGACGGATGATAGTGAGGAGCAAGAATAAATGTGAAAGGAACTCGTGATATCGGCACTGGGGTTCCAGCTGAAGGGGGTGTAAAGAGGCAATCGAGTGCTTGCAGAAGATCAGCAGAGCCTGAGCTAGATGTAGATGCGCGAGATCCATGCTATTTTTGTTGACCATTGTAAGCATAACAGTAAAGCTAACTATAGTTCAACGCCAAATCACCTTGATAACTCTCGCACCTGCACCTGCAGCAACGATCGCAGCTGTTGTACTGACGTTAAAGGTGTTGTGCCCATCTCCTCCCGTTCCAACGATGTCTACGACAAAATCGGCATCGGCCTCTTCAACGGCAGCTCGTAACGCACGCTCTCGCAGAATCTCTGCCGCAGCGATTAAAGACTCGGGCTGGCGCTCAACACGTGCGATGTGAAGAGCAGTGAGAAACGCGCCAATTTGAGCAGGTGCAGCTCCAGAAGGTTCTAAGATGTGTGCGAGCCCAGCTTTGAGGTCTTCAGGTCCAAAATTGGAAGGCTCTTTGACGAGCTTCGCTAGAATAGGACGAAATGTTTCAGGTGTAGGGATTGTAGAGGGCATGATGGGTGGAGAGGAAAGAAAATACTACTCTGGCTACCGCGGTGATACTGAAACAGCAGTACCTGCAGAAGAAAGAAGCATGCGTCAGTCCCGCGTACTAGTACTACCATTCCGTACGGTCCCATCTAGGAACGGCCCGCCACAACGGAAAAGATCGACAATTGCCCCTTCTCTTCTCTCAATAGCATCTATCCACTTGCCAAAAAGGTGTACAATCTTATTATGAGTACAAATACAAGTACACACCCTATACACGTCATACCTTGTGTCACGCGACCTTTTCTGTGTTCGATTTCTCTTCCTACTTATTCTCACTCTAATCCTTGCATCGAATTAAGTGGAACTGTACCTTGTACTCAGTCGGTTACTGGGGTATGCAAACACTGATCGGAGCAGCAGTAATGATATCAATGTGGGATCACATGTTGTGTATGACGAACCAAGGTTGGGATATGCAACCACCTGCATAGACCAAATTTTAGTTATACGAATTCAATTCGACTTTCCCATACGCAAAGAAATACAGCCTACTAGGTGCGTACTGTTAGTTAAGCAGACCTCTATAGGAGCTATATATGTAGCCTATATTAACTCCGGTGCATCCTTGACCATGTTGGTCAAGATCAAAAATTTAAATTCCTTTTTTTTGGAGAGCATTCAAATTGTTCACTAGCTTTTTGCAAAGCGCTCAAATTGCCATATGTACATATAGTGTGCCAGGTAGACTATAGCAATCGCTACAGATATACGTGCTTGCAGAGCCCCAGTTTACTTGCAGAAGAATAACTGTTGGAGAGACTCAGCAACGACTTTGTACTCCTTTCCGCCTACGGTGGCTGTGATGTTTACGAAGGTGCTTCGGGTGTCATCTGATAGGATGATCGTTTCATATCGGCTGTATAGAGGAGAAGCAGACGACCCGGCGGGCTTCAGTTCTAGTTGCGTGGTGGGCCAAAGCGATATCTGCCCCCTTCCATAGGAGTCATTAAAATTGCGTGTCGTGAACGCGAACTGAAGGTCTGACACCGGGCCTTGGTCACTACGAACCTGTTTGTGATATTTAAGCTCTCTCTTCTGGCATACAGACAACACATCAGTAGTAAATGCTCACCTCAACAACGACCTTATTTTTTACAGGTTTGGTATTGTCAAACATAATGCATGCTTGGTCTCGCAGAAACAAGACGTAATCTTGTACCGGGAAGCCGGTTCCACCATTATCCGCA
>JAZHGK010005386.1:0-30345 GCA_037855215.1 Waitea zeae
GACTCTGTTCAAGCCTATCGTACTCGTACATTCACGTTGTCCTTATATACTTGTAGCTAGGTTCGAATGACCAAAAGCTTCTTACGTGGATAGGAAAGGAAGGAGTGAAATATAGAGAAAAGATATTGCGGCGAGGGGAAGAGTGCAGAATAGGGGCTTAACGATACCTTACACGGGCTACGAGGCTGGAAGCGTTTACACTTCTCCACCTTTCTGTAAACGGTCACCCGACCCAAACACCCATTCTCAATTTCGCAGACTTTGTCGCCTATGGCTATCCACACCATAAAGATTTGCGTGCCTTTCAGCTCGGTAGCTGTACCGTAGCACAAGGCGTATGCGATTCATGTCCTTCTTCCTAAAATTGGGCTATAATCGGACTCGCGCCTCCGAATAGAGTTTGGTCACAACACTCAGGTGTGGTCCAAAGATACTGCTGTGATATCCATTGTGCGTGCGAGCCTTACTGCATTCGTCAAGTGCTAAAGAGCTTCCAGAATGTCGATGGCTGCCATGTGAGCTCGACCCGCACGTACTTAAGATGGAGTTGAAGAACTCGAAGAACGAACCCTCCTCTCGTTCCTCGTCTCACACCGCCCTGCACTGACACACACAGCACCGAGCTACTTTCAGAGTCCATGTCCGTCCAACATCGGTTCCCCGACTGGGGCGCATTGATTAGGAGCCAGGGCTTCTCTCGTCTCCGTTACGAAGGCGCGCCGTCATCGCGAAGACGTCCTGATGACGGTGTGGCTTCTGGCAGAGAGGAGGATGGCGAATCCCTGACTCTTGGGAAAGGCTTTTCTTTCGCGTACGCCGAGGAGGCGCAGGAGCTCCCTCAGCCGACGTTCCGCTTCACCGCCGCGCGCGGCATGGGCAAGTGGCGCGTCTTGGTGTCCAATCGCGCGAACGGAGATCTGCGGGCGTTGCTGCGCCGAGACCCTTCTACGTTCAAACGCGTGGGCAGGACTATTCAGTGCGTAAAAGCTATCCAGCCCTCAAAGTTTGGGGTCCTGATATGTTCTAGGTCGCTGTCACGTGGCGAATTTGGAGGGGACAATTACATCGCCCTCAACCACAACCCGACGAACATACCCGTCTTTCAGGCGAAAATTCAGGACGCCCTCCGTTTGATTGTGATCCGTTTATTGTTAAACTGAGTCAGTAATATACGCTGACACCTGGACCAGTACCATGTCGATTGCGTCCAATCGGAGGATGTCACCGTGAGTGCGCCATCTCTGATCATATCCATCTACATGTAACCTCACATCGAGACCCAGGTCGAATGCCAAGGTGCACTATACAACCGAATCTGCTCAACATAGCACTGATAGTCTCTCAGTCATACGTTTGTTCGGTCTCTACGATATTCAAGCTCGGGACGACCACCGCCTCTGGGACGCCGTTTCTCGCTACTACTCAGGGAAAAGCAAGGAATACCGCAGGCGGTACGACCACATTTATCACTCTGGAATTCAAAACCAGCTATGAAATTTACTTTCTGAAACAGGTGCAAGTTTCGCACGAAAGCGGACGGAAGTGGATGCATCCACCCTGCCATTTTCATCGGATTGTCTACGGAAGTGGCCACAGACCATGCAGAATGGAACCAGGAAGAGTTTTCGTCTTTCCAACCACCTTCGGACGATGCATCTTCTCACACCTTGGATGCTGAGGCTCTCGACAAAGACGCCGAGGTATGAACTTGTTGAAGTTGCAAAGTCTGGATGCTAACAATTCTTGACCAGTTGCATGAGCTCCTTGTGTAAGCTTTCCTTTCAGTACTCGAAACTTGCCTACTGACACTTTGAAGACTTGAAAAATACACAACATTCTCGCAGGGCCTTTGGAACGGTTCGCGTATTCCCGTTATCCTCTCGCTTTTGTTAATGTCCCTGTTCAGGTATTTTGGCAGACGAAGATCTCGCTCACGTCTTTGACATCTCGTAGGCGGACCATCTGCTCTTACTGTTTCTTTACCCACATGCTACTTGCAGACCGCTTGAGCGCGAAATCGTTGAGCATTCGGGAACGGCGTACGTGATCGGGCGTGGTGGAACCGGGAAGACGACCGCGACGATATTCAAGATCTTCCTCCGGGAGCAGGCTTGGGCGTCTATGGGGGCTGGTAAAGACTGGCCAAAGCCTCGTCAGGTCTTCGTCACAAAATCGCCCTATCTTGTAGAGAAGGTAGAAGAGTATTACCAGAAGCTTCAGCGCACGGAATCGATCAGCACGATGGAGCCGCACGACATCATCCAGAGACAACTCGGCCAACGTGGTTGGATATCCGCTCCAGTTCCCTCAAAGTCGGAACGCACCTATGACGCCCACGAAGCCCGGATGTGGAGCGGTGAACTTCCTTCTCGTTTCAGCGAGCTTAAAGATTCACATTTTCCTCTTTTTATATCCTATGATCAGGCAAGTCGAGAGACTGTAGGTAAACCAAACAACAAATCTAACCTTTGATTTTTATTTCTACTCTCGTCAGCTTTGCTTGCTACTTGCTGCAGATCTTGCTGAGAATGCTACAGACTCCAGATTCGATCCGGCTCAGTTGGTGACCTTCGAAGTATTCGAGATGCAATATTGGCGTCATTTCCCGACAAACGCAACAAAGGGACTTGGTGTGTGACGACATACTCTGGAAATTACTCCAATGTTGAACTCTGTAGACCCAATTCTCGTATTTAGCGAGATCCTGGGTAATTAGCTTGAGACTCACTGTTTTTGCAATGCCAACTAACGTTTGTTCATAGGTGTCATCAAAGGTTCAGAAATGGCTCTAGCTTCTGATCAGGGGTTCCTGGACTTTGAAACGTATTCCCGCATGAGCCGAACCGATACAGATAATGCGCAGAGACAGCTCTATTCGCTTTTCGAGCTATATCAGGCGAGAAAGCGCTTACATGGTCGAATTGACACTGCTGATAGGTGGGGAGGAGTCACACCCTGATTGAATGTGGCTTATCAGTTGTGTAGGACGAGAATCCTGATACGCGAACTTGATTTTAGCAGCCTCCCCTACTTGGACTTTATGTAAGTAGTTCCCTGGTCCTTTTCTACTACCGTTATTCACTTATGAGCAACAGTTATGTCGACGAAGCGCAAGATAATCTCCTGATAGATGCGTTGGGTACGCTCAATGCTTCAAAGCCTACATTAACTAGCCTGTAACGAATGATTTCACTTGTCAGTTCTTCGGCTTTTATGCCGCAGGTACGATGGCATGACCTGGGTCGGAGATACCGCCCAAACGATCTCCCCGGGAAGCGCATTTCGATTTCAAGAATTGACAGCGCTAATTTATCGTCTTGAGGTACGTAGCGTTGCTGCACACCATCTCAAATCGTGCCAATACGTACTATACTGTTTCAACAGGAGGCATACAAATCATTCCCGGACTATCCCTGGAGCGTTCCCAGGCCAAAATTGTTTCAGCTCACAAAGAACTATCGCGCTCACGGTGGGATCACTGACTGTGCCCATGCCATCGTCGAAATCATATACAACTTCTGGCCAGACTTGATCGACAAGTTAGAAAGAGAACAAGCATTGCTCCCTGGTCTACGTCCCAAATTCTTCACGGGATGGCCTGCGGGAACCTTTGATCTCAAGCGTGCAATGACGCAAACATCGTGAGTACCACGGTAGTATAACGTGCACTTTGTGTGACTGAGTGTTGTTAGTGATGAGGTTGTCGACGACGAAATAGTGGACTTTGGTGCAAAGCAATGCAAGTGCTCGCGACTAGCCCTGCAAGCCGAGCTCTTATGACTTTTGAATAGATATACTTGTTAGGGATGAAAAGGCGCGTCAAGACTTCTATGAACAGTACGGAGTCGCTGGACTTGTCATGTAAGCCGAGCTCCACCGTTGCGGCCTTTCACTTATCAAAGTGCACAGGACCATCTACGAGGCTAAGGGTCTCGAGTCTAATGATGTAAGTCAATTATAGAAATCATCTCCCTGAATCCTTCATCTGATCTATCATTAGGTACTTTTATGGAACTTCTTCGAGGGTAAGGATGTACAATCAGCCTTTGGTGCTCAAATTTGCTCAATGTTACTTATATTCTGTTTGGTATAGATTCTCCTGTTGACTATGGAAGATGGCGTGTCCTTTTAAACCTAGTTCCCAATAACCAAAGACTCACTCACACGGTACCACTTTTTGACGAGAGCCATCACGCTTCGCTCTGTTTTGAGGTGATTTGGTATAATCCGACCATCTACCTGTTCTAAAGCTGATCTCGATACTGTAGTTGAAAAGTCTTTATGTCGCTATTACTAGGTAAGGATACACTGTCAAGCAACGCACCTTATGCTAACATCCTATCCGTCAGAGCTCGGCATAATCTGTGGATTTTTGATAATTCAGAAAGGGCAGATCCATTTCGGGTAAGTGAAGCCACCCACACTTAATTTTGGTAATCTATTGACAAGGAACCCAGCAATATCTCAAATCCCGTAATTTGGTCACAGAGGTTTGCCCAGGTATGGCCATTCCACGCCTCTCCCGCAAGTCAGAAGCGACAGAGTGGGCAGAGACTGGTCGCTTGATGTTTAAGAATAAACGATATGAGCAGGTCGGTCAGATTGCAACAATTCCCAGTGCTAAGTGTGTCTAAAGCATAGCCATATCTAGGCCATCTATTGCTTCAAAAAAGCAGGGCTTGCAGAGACCGAGGGAGCAATTGCCGAATCCTATCGCTTGCGGGAGGTGGCAAGAAACCTCTCCCTTGAGCAAACCGCCAATACTCAACAAGCCTTTATTACTGCCGCCAAGTCATTCAAAAAATGCGCTGAGAAATCAGCATGGGATCGTTCTACCTTTTTACGCAGCGCTGCAGAGTGCTTCGCCGAAGCCCGAGAGTTCAGATCAGCGGCGGATTGTCTCATAGGGACTAAGGATTATGATCGAGCAGCTCGGCAGCTTCATAAGGGAAAACATTACGAAGAGCTCGCAAAACTTATATCGGAACATCGTTCTTTGCTATCGCAGCCTGAGTACGAAGATGTCATTAGGGATGCGCGACTGCACTACCTAAAGTCCAGGGATTCCAAGGAACAACAGAGAGCGGACTCGCTATTTGACAGCGATGAGGAGAAGCTTCAGGTATTTCCGCCAGTATCGCTTTTTAACGCCTTTTTTTTGACTTCTCCACAGTTTTTTAGCGAGTACGGAATGGACCAACAAAGAATTGAACTTCTTGAGAAGATGGGTAGATATATTGAGGCGGTGAACGAATACTTGGCTCAAAGTAAAGTCTTGGCCTGCTTAAAGTATGTCAACTACAGGTACTAAACTGAAAATTTCCAGATCAAATCCGCAAAGCAGTTATGGTTCTGTTGCGAGAAAAACGTCTCACGCAAGCAAAGAGCCTTGTCCTAGAGCGACTGTGGCGGCATTTGCCTCTCGGTTCCCCTCCTAAGAGGGGAAATATGGAGATTGCTGTCAGGACCCTCATTGAAGTCGCAAATACAGTCTTGATTAATTACCTCTCCATTGAAGAAGCTGCCGAGGTAAAAACATGGAATGTTGTTTTAACTTAATAATCTGATGAGATTGCTTGGTACAGATTCAAATGTTTTCTTTGTTGCAAGATGGCGACTACAAGACCACAGTTGAAGTTGGTCGTAGATTTTTGCAGAGCGACAATCTATCCGCCGCTCTTCTATGTCTCCATCCAACCTTTGTTCATCCACCTTCCACTCCGCTCGACGAACCTTCGGCTTCCTGGGACCTTGTTAATCTCTCTGTCTCATACATTCGTACTTTGGATGGCTTCCGGCATGTGTTAACTGATGATGAACGTTCGGAGCGCCTCAAAGTTTGCGGTATATACCTCGAATCAGGCTTCTATTGGTTCCCATCGAGCTCTTTAATTGGTCAACACGTATTGAGAGACAAGGAACTACAAAGACTTGTGACCATACAAGAGAAGAACATGGTCGTGAAGCCCCACTATGTTCAACATATTGTCTCCGCCTTCTTTGACATTCTCACCCAGAATCAAATGACACTCTACGAAGACGTGTTTAGTCGCCAACTCCAACATATTTGCTACCCATTTGCGACACTCGGACATTGTCCTGAGACTGCATGCCGTCGAATCCATGAGTATGATTCTGTGGACCTTGCACGCAACAATGTCTGCGCACATCTCTTTCGGGTTGTGATCTCACAGGTGGGGTGCTAAAATTACTTTAATTACGTACTCTCATAACAAATTCTCAAAGATGAGGTCTGATGCATTCCCTATGCTGGTCACAATTTACCATCAACAACAGTTTGTCATCCTTTACCTTCTGTATAATCAAGCTGACATACGCTCATAGTGGATGGGTTGATCGTTTGCACGACTCGCTTCTCATGTTTCAGGAGCATTCACACGAGACTGGCGGCGATACACTGAACATGTTTGACAGTGGCACAGTAGCAGCTATCCAGAACTGGTTGAAAAGCCGTCTGATTGATCTCGATGTCACCAAGACGCAAATCGAACCAAAACCTTTACATCTTCAATTCCAAGCTCACATTGTTTGCGGCCTAGTCGAAGGCCTACTGGATATTGACAAAAACGACTATCGAATTGGGCAGGTTTCTATACATAGAGACGTACTACCTACTCTTACAAGAAAGTCACTTGCATATCGCATGATTAAGACATGGTGAGTGATTTCGCCCTCTGATAAGTACTTGCCGTAATATGGACCCATGTTTTCAGTGAATATGCATATTCCTCCGATTTAGACTTAAATGTTCTATGTGACCAGATCGACTCCATTTTCTCTCGTCTGGCCGCACTCTGGCACACTCGAAATGGTCGACTTCACAACATCACACTTCCTCGTCGACTACTTTGGCATATAGCAACCATTTCACTAGAATTGGGGCCTATTGCTGTGATGGATTCTCTTATTTGGGTTCTCTTGGGACGCATATCGTCTATTCTCAATGACGTTCTTAAAGCGAAATCATCGGGTGAATGTGAGCTCTTTACAGCAGATGCTACGCTTTATTGTTTTTCTTAATATTGCTGTCAGACCATCTCAGATCTAGAGGCACAATTCTGGCTAGGGTTGCGCAGTCAGAACTTCATCAATTTGTTCGTCGTCTGTGAGTGATGAATCTAACAATACATTTTAGAATAAATGCTAATTTGACGGCCTTGAATAGTTGTGTCGCATTATGGATGTGTGAGCTCATCCCATCGATCCTGAAGTGCGGATACGTTTAACATTTGCTTTCTGTAGTGGGTCGGAACAGTATTTCGGACCAGCTTAAAACTTCTGTGATCGGGCTCATGCGAACTGTTGAAGTAAAAGACCGTCATTTTCCGCGCTGCTTTGCACAGTGAGTGGGACTTGCATATATCAAAGCCACTTTAACCTCATCAAAATGAATCAGACTTCCCTCGATCGCCGACTGGAATCACTTCAGCCGGTTCATTCTTGAAAACATGTCTCGTAGTGCTGACTTTGTCCGACTGTGTGACGGTTTTGTGCCATTCCAACCAAACTACGGGAACAAAGCTATCAAGCATGTCACGTACAAAGACGTCACGGAGATTCCACAGGCCCTAGGCTATCACCAGGGGCCACACCGGCAGCTTATCCAGCATCTACCTCATCTTACATCGTCTCCTGACATAAAGAGTTCTAGCGGTAGCTCAAAGGGTGAGATGGCAGACAACCCGGAGAAGAATGCGCCCGACCCAGTTGGATATAGCGATCAACATTCGGGTAACGTCACAGGCGACAGAGGAGGGATCAGTGGACAAGGTGAAGGTCATTTGTGGGAGCAGCCAAGCGAAGTGGCTTTGGAAGACGATCAAGTTGAAGACGCTTTATCGGAGCACTCTGACGAACTCGCCGAAGAAAACGAACAGGTTGAAGAAGAGGGACAAGACGAAGCCCCGATCGAAGCCTTTGAGAACGCCATCATCAAAATGCAGCAGCGCCGTCGTCTTCTCCTTGGCAAACGAAAGGATGCGCTCACACCATCTCCACTCGAGCCTTACTTTTTACAGTGCCTCGAGTTGGTCGATCACCTTTTGAAGGGAAAGGAAGACGTCCCACGCCAGTTCCAGATGATGCTACGTGGTCCGCTCCCTCACGCCCTCTTAGCAGCCGAGTCGATACACCCTATTGTGGCGAAGATGAAAGACGAGGCGAAGAGAGTTTACGCGAAGGCTCGGGGTCTCGCCTTGGAAGAAGCCGATGTGCAGCTCGACCGAGGCACGTTCTGTATCCAAGTCATATTCTGAAAGATCTCTGACGGACGGCTCTTGAAACTATTTTGCAGCTACCAAATGGGTCAAGCGTATCTCGGGACTTCAAAGAACGGTCAAGCCAACCAAAACAAACCGCATGTACATCACTCGCGACACGGACAAGCTAAAAAAGCAAGTGAGGGAGATTCACAAACTGGCCGCCGAACTTTGCGATCTGTTCCCTCAAGAGCAAAATCGCATCATTCTCGAGCACACGACACTGGCCTTCAGGGGAATCATTGGCAAGTCTAAACCGTCGCAGGACGAGTTGTGATAACTCGTGTTGAATTTGACTGGAGCGCGTGTTTCTTAGTATGCGAATCATGTCTATGTAACTGAGTCAGTCATCTCGACTCCTTGTGTGCTCAAGTACCCGTCAGAGTGCCGTGTTTTACGCGAGTGAGAGCGTGAAACAGAGGATAGCCCCGGAGGGTGTGGAGCCTGTGTGATGACGGAGTGATATTCAGAAGTTGAACGCGGAGTCAACGGGCGTGGAGGGACACGAGTGAAATGGGGGAAGAGGCTTCTATCGGTCGAACTGGGTCAAGTGATGAATGGCCCTTATCGAAGACCGTCCACCACACTTCACATATTCGGAAATCCACTTTCCTTGTAGGGCAGGAAACAGCGGCTGTGAGATTTTCTCCGCAGCCCGCCGACTCTGAGGCGCGTCGTCCACAACGTCACGATTGAATGATGTGCAAAACCCCGGGGGGGGGGTCGAAACCCAAAAGAGACACAAGATAAAACTCGCGAACGTCCTGGTTTGTTCACGACCGTCCTCTGCCAGCGACTTTGAACTGCCCTCCCTTTTGAGCTCTAGTTCTCAGAGATTCGTCACCACATCGATACGAGTGACACACAAAACACTGGTGATCCTCAGTTCACGTTGAAGCAGCTGCAACCAGTGCTACACCCCAAGTTTTCAACGCTTACAGCCCACGTCCACAAGCTGAGCCACTGGGCTTCATATACAGTCAACTTCAGCGTAGGATCTCTGTAAAGCACTAAAAGTGCGTCGTTCTCAGAACATATATACGTCACTGACCTTCTCTCAGAACCGGCATGCTTCGCTCACAGTACGAGGTCGATCTAGAAAAGACAGAGGTCGCCGGCTTTGACGCCTTCCTCCGCGTCTTCCTCAGCAGAGACATTTCCAACGAGCATCCGCCCCAAGGTCTGGATGACTTTGACACACGTGCGATCACCGCCGCGCGCAACTATTGCAGGGCTGAGTTGTCCAAGCCGAAGGAACAGAACGATCTCCTCACATTTCTCGGCGACTTGTGAGTCGTAACCCAACACAACCGAATCTTGATCTCCCGCTCATGACCGCCGCACCTCAGCTGTGCGTCTGACCAGGAAGGCCCGCGGGCCAAGGCCTTCCTCCGAATCTGCAACTATGCGCTATCGACTTTTGCGACTCAAACCGTTGCTGGTCTCCGTGAGCCATACGAGGACACACTCACGTTCATCAGCCACAAGTCGAAGCCCATCGCACGCGGATCGAGAACCGTCGTCGCCAACAAGCAGGGCGAGCCGACGGCGATATCGTGTGCGCCTGAGATGCTGGGTGTGGCTCGGTCTGCGGCGGAGTACGCGTTCCGCCAAAGGAGGGACGACGAGTCTACAGCTGTGGACATGGGAGGTAACTCAAGTCTAGATGCTAAAGAGGATGGCTGATGAATTGCGCTTGCAGAAGCACAGGCGGGCGGAAACGTGAAGAGGGCCCTCGAGTGGAGGAACCCCGCACGCTCGCCTAAGCTCATAGTTGAGATTAAGCCCGGAAGTGATAAGCTCGATCAAGACATCGTAGAGAAAACGATCAAGCGTTTTACCGCAGAACATTCTCAAGAAGGAGATTCCGTCGACGGTCTGTATCTTCACAGCGCCGATCTGGATTGTTTGCCTATTTCTATTGCTGACTGGTATACAATCGCAGACACCAATGAACTTCACTCGAAGCCTTCCGAAACCGAAAGCAACTCATGTACAACAACTTCATCACATGGAGCAAAGTCGAAAGCAGACGCGCCTACCCGAGAGGAAAAAAAGGGGATGGATTGGCTCTGTACATACGCTCGTGAACTGATGGTAGCTCAGCCTGGAAGGCGTTTTGTGATAGGGATGCTTCTGACGGGTAAGTGCCACAGCCTCCTTTCTGTTTTGCCCCGGGCTCACCGAAAACATTCTCAGGTCGTACTATCAGCGTTTAGTACTACGATTGGCAGGTTACCATCAGGTCGTCCAAGATCGACCTTTTTATAGAGCTGCACAAGTTGTTCGCCTTGCTTTTCTCCTTCTCTAGGTTCCACGATGATGACTGGGGCCAGTTGCCGCACGTGAAATACGTCTCTCGAATTGGACCAGGTGAGGTGGACGATCACTGGACCCTCAAGCTACCTCGTGGCGAGCAACAATCTTCTTCTGCACAGAAGTCGAACGAAAAGGTTTAATCTTCCAGTGGGCTCGATGCTCCTGGCGCTTCTTCTTCCAAAACCCCGGTCGCCTCCGAGTCCAGCGACGAAAGCACCAGTTCCAGCTGCGACTCTCTGCCCATCGAGCTCGTCCAGGCGATATACAAGCCCCGCCACATGGGAGGACGCGGGACGTGGGTGCTCGGCGCGAACTTACCCAAATCCCCTCCGGAGGGGACTGACAGCGCAGGCGTTCCCAATCCGGCCTCGGGCACGTCGGCCAACCGTTTACCAGCCGAGGATCAGGAATGGGTTGTCAAGCTCTCGTGGACCGACGCCTACCGAGATGCTGAGGCCGAACTGATCAAGTTTGCTCGGCGAGAGGTCAACAAGGCCGAATACGACGAGGCTGACGAAGAAGAGGTCGGAATCGGCCGAAGGGGATTGGAGATCCTATCCGGTCCTCGTGACTGGACACAGCACCTGCCTAAGGTGCTTTGCTCTCACGAGTTTGAAGACTATTTCACGGGTGTCATCCGACTTGAACTAGGCTTCACATTCAAGCAGGCCACAGACGGGAACCGCGTCCTCGCCGTGCTCGTCGCGGAAAAGTTGGCCGGGCTGCTGGGCGAGCTCGAAGGGCGCGAGCGCTTGCAAGGCTTCTTCGACTGCTTGAGAGGTCTGTCTCTCACTCAAAGTCGGGCTTGGGTGTTGATGTCAGCTAACATGCTTGAGTAGTACATCGACGACTGTGGAAGGCCGGCCTTCACCACCGAGACATTAGCAATGGTAACCTGTTGTATCGGAAGGGCCCTAACGGAGAGATTTACGGAGTGCTCAACGACTGGAACCTCTCAGTTCATCCCGCTCCTGAAGGTCGTGACAAATAGAGGCGTAGGCTCAGAAGTAGGACACCAGCGAGAGGCTTCGATCAAGTAAAATAAGCAGTTAAATTGAGTCTTCGAAAGAGGACTATGATTGAGTACAAGCAACGGCCCCGTTTGTTTTTCCACATAAAAGAATTGTAGGGATACGTGGTTGCGCGCGTGTGGCGTCTTCTGTATACGAGGTGGCTTGTGTGTGTTGGCTTAGGGGTGTTGATTGGGTTGCCAAAATGTCTTCGTGAGAGGCTAATTGCGACTATTTTGAGTCTGGCAGTGCAAAAAACATGATTGTCGAGATGGATAATAAACGCATATCTCATGGTGTTGATGCCATGATCACAAGTCTATAGGCTTAGGACCTTGAGAGATTGAGAGTTCAGTGGAGGCATAAGTACCAGGACAACCAGGGGTAAGTAGCGATAGGCAAAGTCCGACCCTCATCGGAGTCGGAATCCTCCTGGTCTCGGTTCTGACTAGTCTGACTCCGGCCCTGCGGCCTGCGGCCGAAAAATCCACTCTGTCTGCATGTTTTCGCTCTCCCTTCAGTGGGCCCTTTAACCTCTCGCAAAACCATACTATACCCTCCCAATCTGTGTTGTTTGACAAGCTGATGCTATGCACCTTCCAAAATTCCCGATGGGGGATCTATCACTGACATTGGCGGAGAGATTTCCCATCGGGAACTTTGGAGGGTGTAGCTTGTTCTTAGCGTCGCTAGTACTCTTTGACGTTATATTTTATTTAATGACACAGTCTGCATCCGTGCGCATTCAAAGCGCACGAGATTTTGCTACATCTGGGCAATTGATGTGGCAAGCTTAATCTATGGTCGATACTTAAGTAATACAGTCAATTACCACCAAATGGCACATGACCAACAAGTGGCACACTCTCATAGAAAATATTCCATCCCCCCCTTATTTCTAATTGGACTATATAGTTATCTTCGCATCGTATGTACACCTCCCCCGCGATATTTATAACAATTAACACCCTCTTGTTCTCTCGCAAACAAAAAAAAGTGTGATTTGGCCCAGAATATGATTTTCCCACGCCTGTTTCTACAAAACACCCCAACGAACACCGGTCTTTTCTTGGGATATAGAACTTTCACATTATTCTAACTACTATCATCTTGTTAGGCTGTTATAGCTTCTTATCCAAGAGGGGAGCCATACTGTCGAGCTGAGGCAGAAGCGTAGCAGCGCACGAATGAATTCAACCAGAGTGTAGTGCGGACTTAGGTAGTGAGCTGTCGAGCGTTCGGAAGTTTGAGCGAAGTTGCTGATTTTAGCGTCATTTTCATAGAAAACAAGTTAGATGTTGTTGGGAGTATGTAATAGAACAGAGCAAGTGACAAATACAGCCACAATAAAAAGGACAGGGATGAACCCAGTAGCACATTGGAGTTGCGACTCGCAGACTGCTGCGTGTCCGAAGCAGAGCCAGCAGTGTGGCTCGTGATGGGGGGCGTTTCCTATTATGGGTGTGCTAGATGGTGGTAAACGGCCGATAGCAAAAATCATGTAGGACACCTTTCCCTGTCATCCGAACTCTTTCTAAGAAGTTATACTGTTTAATATAGATAGTAAAAACAGATCGTACAAGAAAAATAGACAGAAATGTCAAGAACCGAGGTTCGAGGACCGGACTTAGAAAGGGTGTGCCATTTGATAGTAATTGACTGTAGTTTCCAATGTTTCATCATAATGATGCGGTGTAAGTCATGCGTCGGACCCTGGGCCCGACTCCTGGGCACCTTGGACCTGGGTGCAGGCTTGCCTCCCAACTTCGAAGTCTTCCTTAGTGCTGCCTCATTTCAAGTCTCCGCATCCGCCTACCCGGTTTTTATGAGTTGTTCATTCACGGCTGAGCTATCCATGCAAACAAGGCGAGCAACAGGCGCTATTTGTGGCTATCGGCTCGAACGCTACGGTCAAAATGTGCACAAAGCGCAACTCGCTTGTCTGGGCCATGAGCGCATTGGTAGGAAGGGATCAGATAGAGTTCGTCCTCGACAGTGGCCGCTCAGTGGCGCAGAGATGGTGAACAATTGGCAGGACACTTAATGTAAGCGGCTATCATTCTATAGCAGGCCTTCTCTTTTCAGCGTTAAGCCGATTGGTGCAAATCACGAGTTCTGGTCACAGCAGCACTTATCGTGAGAACATCACCGAATGCATTAAACTTAAGACCAGATCAGGGTCTGTTCGGAACAGACTGAGCTTTTACTTATCCCTTTATCTGCAAAAACAAGCCTCGTAGTCCCGCGAAACATGCCTCTCCATAACAAAGTTCCCGACTGGGGGCCACTCGTCAAGCGCCAGGGTTCCTCTCATCTTTGTAATGAAGGCGCGCTGTCACTGCGAGTCCGTCCCGATGACGATGCGGCTTCAAACAAAGATGGGGGTGAAGAGTTCCCTGGCCTCGAGAGTATACCTTACCATGCAAATACTTACCACTTGGACGAAGGCTTCCATCAACCAGGTCTCCGTTTCGTTACCGCCCGTGGTATGGGCAAATGGCGGGTCCTCATGTCCAACCGCGCAGCGGGAGACCTTCGAAACTTGTTGCGCAGTGATCAAACGTCTTTCAAACGTGTCGGTCGGGTTATTCAGTGAGTACTCGACAGAAGGTTCTTTTTTGCTCTCGAGCGGTCATTGAAGCTTGCCCAGATCGCTATCGCGTGGCGAGTTCGTCGGTGACAACCATATACTTCTGAGCCACAATCCTACGGCCGTACCTGTGTATCAAGCGAGGCTTCAGAACGCGCTACGCTTGGTGGTAAGCCACTGCAACTCTTATCAAGCCATAGTTGATGTTGCTGTAGTACCATATCGATTGCGTCCAAGCGGACGATCCTGACGTAAGCGTGCTACTCGCTTACATCATTATCGCAACCTTCATACTCACACTTATGCCTCGCAGGCTGAATGTCAAGGTAACAAAGTAACATCGATAAACCATCCATAGACTGAATCTTTACAAAGTCATACGCTTGTTTGGCATCTATACTATACAGGCTCGGGACAGCCATCGGTTGTGGGATGCGGTTTCCCGCTACTACTCGGGGCGAAGTGCAGAGTATCGCAGACGGTGTGTGTTTGTACTTTGACTTGAATGCTCGAGTGAGCTGGCGAGCCTCCTTACAGCTGTAAATATCGCACAGATCCAGACTCAAATGGATGCCTTCACCCCGCCATGTTTGTCGGGCTCTCCGCAGAGTCTTCCTTTGGGGAGGCGCAGTCGGATCCCAGCCTGCTCTCAGGCGACTTATATATGCTCAATGAAGACACGTCTCACATGCCACGTAACTTTGACATCAAGGGCCCTGGCGACCTTACAGAAGTACGTACTTCTTATTGGAGGTGAAAATAAACATTCTAAATCTACGTTTGGTAGTTACATGAGCTTTTGGTGTGAGTTTTTTTATCTCTTTATAGAATGAAAGATCTACTTACACATAGTAGGCTTGAGAAGTATACAACATTCTCTCAAGGCTTCTGGAACGGTATGTGTCCTCGTCCTTGTATTATGAAGGCTACTAATCAGATAAACGCAGGTATTCTATCCGACGAAGATCTAACATCTGTGTTCGACATATCGTAAGCGAACTCACCAATGTGCAGCACTTGTATCAGGGCTAATCCCCTCAGACCGATGGAGCGAGAGATTGTTGAGCATACCGGCACGGCATATGTAATCGGGCGCAGCGGCACAGGCAAAACAACCGCGATCATTTCAAAAATTTTCCTGCGCGAACAAGCCCAGATCTCGGTTGGAGCTGGCACCGATTGGAGGAAGCCTCGTCAGCTTTTTGTGACGAAGTCTCCGTTTCTCGCTAGGAAGGCGGAAGAGTCCTACGAAAAGTTTCAGCGCTCCGAATTGCTTTCGGGGATGAACCCGCGTGATATCATCCAGCGACAACATGGAGAACACGATCGAGCGGCCAATTCAGGACTCAGCGGGCATCTTTTCGACTCTGACGGAGCACAAAATTGGGACGCCACGCTTCCTCTTCGCTTCAGCAATCTTGAAGACTCGTACTTTCCCTTATTCATCTCTTATGACCAAGTAAGTAACCACTTAGAGCTCAGCTTCTTTGGCTTATCACTGATTCGATGCTTATTTTGTTAGCTTTGTTTACTTCTTGCTGCCGACCTCGATGGGAATGCAAAGGGGACTAAGTTCGATTCCACCCAATTTATAACCTTTGATGTATTTGAGTCGCAGTATTGGCGTCATTTCCCCCGGCCAGCTATTAAGGGACTTGGTAAGTACAGGTGTGTGAAAGAACGTATATTTCGCTCATCTTCCGAAGACCCAGTTATAGTCTTCAGTGAAATACTAGGTACGCATCTTTATCTGACATGCTCTTTTCCAACTTCTAACGCCTTCATTCGACCAGGGGTCATCAAGGGCTCAGAGATGGCACTTGCGTCGAACCAAGGCTTTTTGGACTTCAAAACCTACGTTGATGTCAGTCGGATTGACACAACCATCGCCCAAAAGCAGGTTTATCGGCTTTTTGAGATGTACCAGACCAAGAAGCGTTCGCACGGACGATTTGATGCTGCTGACAGGTATTTTATTTTTTTCTTCTTCTTCTTGCTTTAATGGGACTTGCAAATTGGATAGAGCACGGATTTTGATACGCGAACTTAACTTCAAGAATCTTCCTCACCTGGATTTCATGTAAGATTAGTTGCATGTTGTGCGGTCCTTTCTCACAGCTTCTAGTTACGTGGACGAAGTCCAAGACAACCTGCTTGTTGATGCAATAGGTATCATTACTTTCTTTTTTTAGATACACTGTGTAATTTGCTCATGTTCTATAGTTCTTCGGCTACTATGTTGCAGATCCGACGGTATGACTTGGGTAGGGGACACTGCTCAGACCATATCTCCAGGAAGTGCATTTCAGTTCCAGGAACTGAAAGCGCTAACTAGTCGCCTCGAGGTTCGTCATCTGGTTTCTGGTTAGCTCTGGCTAATATCATTCCTTAACAGGAGGCATACAAACTACTTCCTGACTACCCAGTGGACATACCCAAACCAGAAATGTTCCACCTAACCAAAAACTATCGTACCCAAGTGGGAATCGCAGACTGTGCCCATGCTATCGTTGAGCTTATTCACAAGCTCTGGCCGGATTCGATCGACAGGCTCAAGCGGGAAGAAGGAGCGATTCCTGGTCTGCAGCCCCTATTTTTTACAGGCTGGGGCTCGGCTGGGTCTTGTCTCAAACGCGCAATGACACAAATTTCGTAAGTAATCCAGAACATTTATGGGAATCCTAATATAAAAAAATTATAAAATAGCGGCGCTCAGAATGAAGAAATGGTGGACTTTGGCGTGAAACAATGTGAGTGTTTGACGTACCTGAAGTAGAGTTCACTTGAGCTTTGAGACAGTAATTCTGGTCAGAGACGACAATGCCCGTCAAGAATTTTATGCAGAACACGGCGCTATTGGCCTGGTCATGTAGGTATGCTTCTGTTATATACTTTCTTGAAATTTACCATATTTGGCAGGACTATCTATGAAGCAAAGGGCCTTGAGTATAATGATGTATGTCGACATTACTAAAAGTGTAGTGGGAAGTCTATCTGAAATATGTTTAGGTTGTTCTTTGGAACTTCTTTGGAGGTAAGCTTTAAATTAAGCTTTCTGTCCTGCTAGGCTCACCTTATTCTCACTATAAGGCTCGCCCATAGATTATAACAAATGGCGTGCCCTTCTTAACCTTGCTTGGGACGTTAAAAAGTTTGGGGTTGAAGACAAGCATCATGCTGCATTCTGCTTTGAGGTTTAGTTTTTGTCATTTTCGCTTCTCTTCCGAGTTCTAACTTTCTTATAATAGCTCAAAAGCCTATATGTTGCTATTACAAGGTAAGGGGATTTTTTTTTCTTTGAAAAGAGATAGCTTTACAGTGACATGTCTGCTGCCAGGGCCAGACACAACTTGTGGATATTTGACAGTTCAGAAAGGCATCCATTCTGTGTCAGTCAACGGTCCTCTATATCCAATCTTAGTGACCATTAACAATACTGGCATAGCAATACCTTAGTAGATGTGGTTTGATTACAGAAATCCGACCAGGCATGGATGTTCCTCGCCTCTCGAAGAAATCGGAGTCATTAGACTGGGCGGATGCTGGCCGCTTGATGTTCAAGAATAAACAATATACCCAAGTGAGCAAACATACCAACTAGAAATTCACTATTTCGTACTAATTTGAAACCTATCTCAGGCTATCTTTTGTTTTGAGAAGGCAGGGCTGGCGGAAAAGGAAGGAGCAGCTGTCAAGGCTTGCCAATTGCGGGAGATTGCGAGAAATCTTCCGTTAGAGCCAGCCATTCACGTTCAACGAGCCTTTCTTGCTGCGGCGCAATTGTTTGAGAAATCTGCTGAACGTTTGACGTCAGAGCGTATAACACTTTATCACGCTGCTGCTGAATGCTACATCAAAGCTCAGCAATTCATGTTAGCAGCAACTTGCTTTTCGCATGCACAAAACTTCGACCAATCAGCTCTTTGTATGTATAAGGGACAACTTTATGACGCCCTTTTGCAGCTCGTCACTGTGCATCGCGACGATTTATCACAGCCTGTATATGCTGAAGTAATCAAAGACCTGAGGATGCACTACCTCAAGTCAAAGGACAAAAGCGAATGTAAAAAGGCGGACGCCCTGTTCAAGGATGATGTTGAAAAGCTTCAGGTATTCCTTAATATTGATTGCTTTGTTCGCTTTCTCATCCACTCTCAGTTTTTCCAAGAGTTTGGAATGCGCCAAAAACGATTCGAGTTACTCAAGAAGTTGGGTAGATACGTTGAAGTTGCGGAGGAATATCTAGCCGAAGGTATGTTATCTTTTTGTTGTTCTCTGATTGGAACTTGAATGTTATTTCCGTAGATCAAGTACTTAAGGCTGTCAAGGTTTTAGTGAAGAACGAAAAACTCATTCCCAGAGCAAAAGATTTGGTTTTGGAACGTCTGTGGCGCTGCTTGCCTCTTGGCTCTCCTCCGAGAAAGGGCCGATCCGAGACTTTAGTTGAAGAGCTACTTTCAATTCCACAGAGGTTTTTGGCTGGCTACCTCTCACGAACCGATATTGCCGAGGTAAGTCAACAATCTATCTCCACCCTGGTCGTATCATACAATGTTTTTGGTCCAGGTTCATATGTTCTCCTTGCTACAAGACGATAACATGGCCGCTGCCTTAGCCATTGGTTGTGGATTTTTGAAAAACAAAAACACGATTGCGGCTCTTCTTTGTCTTCATAAATCCCTTGCTAGTCCACCTTTTATAAGTCTGACTAACGAGGACTTGAATTCGTGGAAAACTTTAAAGCTTTCTTTGTGGTACCTTTGCACCTTGCGAGCTTTCCAAGAAACTTCAACTGAAGCTGGGCGTAGAGATCGGCTCAAAATATGTGGGGTCTACTTTGAAGCAGGCCTTTACTGGATTTCGCCTAGCTCAATGGTTGGGAAACACGTCTCCCAGCAAATAGATCTACAGGCACTAGTTTCAAAACGCGGAAAGAACCTGGTGGCAAAACCTCAGAACGTAAATCAGATTCTCTCGGACTTCTTCAATACTCTTGCCCGGAGCAAAGTAGCGCTATATGAAGGCGAGCTCAGACGCCGGCTCTCTCGTGTGTGCTACCCATTCGCGACGCTCGGAGTGTGTTCCGATGCTACTTGTTCTTCACTTCATGAGTACATGTCTCTAAACCATGTACGGGGTAACATCTATCTGCACCTCTTTTTACTGAAGATATCTGAGGTTAGTGAGCTGTTTTCCGAACTTTGTGTCGCCTTTTACTCACTGCATAAATTTAAGGTAAAACCCGACGAGTTTCCTGATTCAGAGCGGATCAATCATCAAATGTGACTATTTTTTTGAACCAAATGATTGAATACTTGCGTATTAACTTCGTACCTCAGAAAGCTGCTTGAACATCTTCATGACTTACTTCTCATCTTACAAGAACATCATCAGCATGACATCCACGATATGCTCGATAGATTCGACAATATTATGCCAATTTCTGTCGATCGCTGGCATAAGAACGTTCTTGATGTTGCCCAAGGAAGCATTCGACATGACGAAACAGATTGTTCACCCCTAGAAGTTAAAGCCTATCTAACATGTGGCTTGCTCAAAGACCTCTTTGGGATTGGCGAAGATGACTATGAGATTGGTAAACACTCCGTTCGACGGGATCTGTTACCAGCTTTTACAAGAAAATCACTTGCATACCGAATGCTAAAGACATGGTCAGTATTTAGAATAAGGTTGATTAAAAATATTCTCTGACTGAAATGTACGCCTACAGTGATTATTCCACGCTCTCAGACGCAGATATGAGCGTTTTCTGCGACCAGGTTGAGCTCGTTTGTTCGAACCTTGCCAAGATTTGGTGTACTCAACCAAACGGACGGCTTCATGATATCACACTTCCTTGCCATCTGCTTTTGTGTGTGGTAAGCACCTCTATCGAGTCTGGCCCAAGGCCAGTTATCGATGGCCTTGTTCGAGCTTTCCTGCGGGCAACATTCTCTGTCCTCAGCAGATTAATGCTATCAAGAACATCCGAGGAACAAGGTGTGCTGGGCATATATATACTTGCTCCATAATAGCTTACTCTATTTTCTAGGTTTATTTACTTTAGACCGCATGAATATCTCTCGCTGGGAGACATATAAAGCTATCCGTCGTTTGTGAGTGACTTCTGACGATTGAATAGTATTAAAAATATTGAAAACTTTTATATTAACAAACTTTGATAGACGCGTTGCACTGTGGACACGTGCGTGGTACCTGCCAATAATCTATAAACATTCTTAATTTTTATCCCCGGACAGTGAACCAGAATAGCAAAGACGAGGATCTCAGTGATTATATTGAGGAGCTGGTGAGAAGAAAAGTTCGATATCCATACCAATACATATCATACGAGCGAGTGCAATTTTTTGTTAGTGAACACATTTTCTTACAGAGTCAACCAGGTCTTCAACTTCTCACGCTACATGGGCTCAATTCGAAGCATATACCTTTATGCCAGGAGATCCTGATCTTGTCCAACTTTGCGACTGCTTCCGCCCCCTTCCTGTGACAGTCCGTCAGAACATTCGACAGATCATATATGAAGAGAGAAGCGGGATTCTGCCGGCTCTTTACCGTTGCCAAGCAGAGATAGAAGCGGAAGGCAGGTCGGATGATATGGATGATGTTTTGTACTACGACAACGAGTCTATCTCGGACGATGAGCCAGTCTCCGATGAAGAGCCAGTTTGGAATGACGGATCAGCTTGGTGGGAGCAGCCTTCGGATGATGAGGAAGCATCAGACGATGAACAGCCTCCGGACGATGAGGAAGCCTTGGACTATGAAGATTTTTTGGATGAAGAACGGCCTTCAGATGACGAGCGATTCTCAGGCGATGAGTCACCCTCAGGAGATGAACAAGTCTTCGACGACTGGCTGGGCTGGCGGCGTACGTCATTGTATGCTTAATGAATATTTGTGACTGTGCTTTGTTGCCATGATGTACTTTAGCTGTATTATTCATTGAAGTGATCACTTGACCAAAGGCTGATGCCGCTGGAATGCGGTCTGACAGGCAGTATACATCTCGTTGGAACAAATGGTGGCCTAGCTTATTCAACGGAACGATCATGATTTTCGGTGTCTTATTAGCATTCTCAACTTCAGCAAAGCTTTCGCCTGACAAGTGATGTTCATGTATAAACATGGTTTCCTTGGCCATACCGTTGCCCATATGATCAGATGTGAACACCAGTATGAATACATCAAAATACAATTTCCAACTTCCAGGTCCTTCTTCTACTTCTTTCCCTTCTTCTTTCGCTTCGCGTCGGCGCCCACATTCTTGAGGGGAGCAGGAGGCAACGCAGACTGCGTCTGGGCCTGAGTCTGCTCCTCGTCCATAAAACCCACGACGAGGTCGTCGAACCGCTCCTGCTCCATGACGGCCTGTCCGTCGTCCGCGGACCATGCGGACCAGCCCTCCTCGCCGACGACGTCCACGAGCGGCGCGACGTCGTCCGCCAGGGGGGTCACAGGCCTGTGCAACTCGAGCTCCGGCTCCGTCGTCGTCTCCTGCGACACGCTCGGGCGGATCGGCTCGCGGCTCACCACCTTCGGCCGCGACTCTCCGGCCGTCGGCGAGAAGTCTTCGTCTGCCTCGTCAAACTCGAGCGCGAGCGCGGGATCGGCGGCCGCAGCCGCGGCGGTAGCACCCGTCCGCGGGGGACGTACGCTGCGGCGCAGGCGGCCAAGGCCCTCCGACACGCCCTCGCCGATGCCCGCGGCGAGGTTCCGGATCGGGCGCGCGGCTCCACCAATCCCAGCGTACGAACTAGGCGTGCCGTTGGGCAACATCGGGAGGATAGGGGTACCGGTCTGGGCGTAGTCGAGCCCGCCTGAGAGGGCAGAGGAGAGAGGGCCCTCGAACGAGGACGGTGCCCGCCCGCCGCTACCTCCGCGGATGTCGCGTGGTGCGGTGCCGCTGTGCACAAACGACTCGCCTTCGGCGGACGGGTAGGGGTTGATCTCGACTTGCTTGCGGACGTTGATCTTGGTCGTGGGCACATCCAACTGGAAGCGACGGATGAGGGCGTGATAGTCCTCGCCGAACGCGTAGAACGAGAAGCGGCGGACGAGGTAGATGGTGCGCGGGATGACACGCGGTGAGCGAGAGAAGGTTGACAGCTCTGCCTGGGCGATCCAACTGGAGGCAAAGTTAGCACACATGAATAGATACCATATATCACGAAACACTCACTCGGTGCCCTTGAGTTGGACCTGGCCGCCAGCCTTCTTCACTAATACATGCTTGATCTCCTTCCAGCCCCTTCCGCGCTTGAGGTGCCACGTCGCCACCACGCCCTCCTTCGCCACCAACTCCGCCGGCCGATCCATCATCTGCGTCAGCCCCGACGGCTTCGTAGCTGCCGCGCTGGGTGGGGAATTCGCCATCCGCGTGAGCGCGCCCGTCGTAGGCAGGGAGATGCTCGTCGCTAGCGGAATTGAGAGCGTACCCGGCTCGCGCGCCGCGCGCGCCTCGAGCGTGATTCGCCGAATGGAGAGCGTCCCGTCGGCCGGGTCGAAGATCAGCACGTCCTGGTAGTTCCGCGTGCGCTTCGTCCGTGGGGCATGCCCTGGCGAGCTGAGCGGCACCTGCGCGGGAGAGCCCGGGAGCGAACGTGACGGCGACTGGGGCGTGGCGAGCGCCGTCGAGGGTGGCGGCAGCAACGCGTTAGGCAGAGACGCGTCCGGGTCGACGAAGGTGAAGGCGAGCGGCGTGTGGATGTGTGATCCTGATGGACGACTGCCGTGTAGGCGGACGATAGGCGAGAGGTCCGTCGACAAGGGTGGCTACAAGGAAACTGGATGAAAAAAAAATGAAACGATACCAGCAAACGGGACAAACGCACCATCTCTGAGACGTTCCTCACTCTGCCCTCCAGATGTGACCTCTCGTCCGGCTTCCCTCCGTAAGGATTCACCGCATACACATGCACCGTCCGATTCCTCGTCCCGAGGGCAACCCAGCGCCCATCCCGATCGCCTACCACCCTCTCGATCACCCCGACCGTCCTCCCCCTCCTCAGATCGTATACATGCGCCGGCGTCTCCAGCGCCTCCTTCTCCTCCGTCCTCTGCCCGTCCTCCCGGCCCTCGCCTGCCTTCGCTGCGCGTGCGCGCCGAGCGTGCAGCGACGCCGCCCCCGCCGGGCGGAGGCGGTACAGCTTGCTCACGTGCCCGTCCTTGTGCGCGACGATGAGCGAGGTGCCGTCCGACGTGAACGCGACGCGAGCGACGGGCTCGCGCGACACCTGGAACTCCGCGACCGTGCGCGGCGAAACAGTCCTTCCTCCTCCTTCCTTCTCCTTCGGCAGACTGCCGAGGTCGAGCACGCGCACGTACACGCCCGACGTGAGCGTGGGGGTCTCCACCGGCTGCTGGTGCATGCCGAACGCCGCGTTCTGCGTTGGCGAATGCGACATCGACGCCTGCCGACCAGGTGTAGGCGTCCCCGCGCGGTGGGCGATGGGGATGACGGGCGAGGCGTACCCGCTCGCTGCCGGCGCGCTCTTGCTCGCGAACTGTCCCACCCGGGGGGACTGCGGCAGCTGATGCTGATGCTGAGGTACAGGCAGCTCGCCCGAAATCCGCGAGCGGGCGGCGGAGAGCGCGAAGCCGCCGATCGCGCGCATCCCGCTCAGGACAGTCCCGCCGACCTTGAGCGCGGCCGCGCCGATGTCCGCCTGGGTGATATTTCCCGTAGCGGCAGCGGCGATGCTCAACGCGCCCTGAGAGTGTGTCGAGAGGATGGCCTGTGGGCCTCCGTGGGCGGATGCGGGGGAGGCCGGTGGATGGGCGGCGAAGGCGAGGAGCCGACCAGAGAGGGCGAAGACGGGCTCCGGGCGTGGAGGAGGTGCATGGGGTGCGTCTAATGGATGAGTTGATAATACAGATGCCTTCTCCGGTGTGTTCGAAATATATGGTACAATTGCAGAAGCCGGAACCGTATAAAGTGTGTCGAATGTGTCGGTTGAAATTACGTGTAAAGCTGAAGACGAAAAAGTGCTCTGCGAATACTTGGTGAGACCCACTTTTCCCTTGTTGAGGAGATAGGAAAGAAAGAGCTTACTATAATCAAAAATTGGTGATTAACCGAAAAGGTAACCGGGTTATTGACATCTAGCGATTTGATAATACGATGAGAAGAGAGTGAATAAAGCATGAAAGTCGGTCCGGTGTCGTTATCAGCGCTGAAACGAGAAAGACGCAAAGTTTAGCACCCCTTCTTTTTCTTCAGGGAAAGGCAAGTCACTCACATGAGTCCAATCAGCGGGCGCTCGCTCGTGAAAGCGTCCTCCCTCGTCCGCGGGGCGGGCACCACGCGCGCACACGTGACGCAGCCGATCCCCGAGGATAGGTTCAAGACTTCCTTGATCGAGCCCAGATCCGTGCAGTCCCACACCTGCAGGCCAAACTCATACCCAATCAAGAGAAGTCGTCTGCAAAAGCGAGAGAAGCCGTTCATCCATAGTTCACCGGTTGCTCAGAGAGGAAGAACAAAGGATTACCCACCTCGGACGCGGACCCCCCTCCTCCAGGGCGTCCCACACCGCCCACCGGACGTCCTCGCTCTCGCCCATCTCCCCCGCATAGGCACCCCCGCCCACGGCCCCAGCCCCGACTCCCGTCTGAACGCCGATCGGCTCGTCCTCGTCCAGCCGGAACACCGACACCTCCTCGTCCGTCCGGCCGTACACCCTCGCCTCGCCCCACTGCACGGGGGACGACGGGCCGTAGTAGCCTGCGCTCCGCCTCCTCGCCGCGCTCTCGATCGGGCAGGGCACGCGCGGGGAGGGGCTGTAGCCGCGCGAGCCGGCGCGGGAGTGCGAGTACGGCTGCTGCTGATGCGGCTGCACGTACGATTGATACTGCTGTTGCTGTTGCTGAGAGGGTTGCTGTGGAGGCGGAGGGGCAGAGTCTCCCGTGAAGAAGGCGCCAAAGGACACGCCGGGCGAGACGCGCGGAGGCGTCGGGATCGCGCTGGGGACGAGCCCAGAGGGGACGTAGCCCCGCACGGCCTCGGAGAGGGAGCTGAACATCGTCGGTTCGCTGGGGGGGGGGAGGGTGAGCCGTCAGCCAAAGTCGTCCGTGAACGCAGTGGGGAGAGGAGGGGGATGGGGAAGTGGGCGCGTGTAGGTGCAAGCGCGGCGGGGGACGCAAATATGGAATATATACGCGTGTGAGCCGATAAGCGGGACAGCGAAGTGCTTATGAATGTGTGAAAGGGGGGTCCTTTGTCCATATCGCCCGGACACAGCACACTCCGCTCGTGGCGAGCCACGTTCGAGGGTGCCGTCTGCCCGCGTCCGATCAAGGCAATCCCCTGGCCCATACAAAGGCGGAAGGGGAGTGTGGGAGGACGGACGAAGGCAGAGGCCGAAAGAGCCAAAAGGGAGAAACGGGGACCACTCACGGAGCGAGCACGGGCGAACGTGTGTGTCCGACTTCGGCTTCCTGCATGGGTGACACGACTCTGCCGGCGTGCCGTGGGCGCGGAGGGGGGCTCGGCTCTTCGTGCGCGCTGGCAGGCACGACCGTCGGCGGGGGCGGGTCCTCCCGAGGGGGTGCACGCGGCGGGGACGTTGGGAGCGGTGGCGACACCGGCGCCGGCGGAGACGCTGGCGCGGGTAGGGACACTGGCGCGGGCAGGTCTTCCGCCGCTCCTACCTCTTCCTCCTCCTCCTCAGGCTCTGGGGACAGTGCGAGCGGGCTCGGCCGACGAACTCCGATTGTCGGCGCACCGTACACCTCCTCGATGGCGGCCATGGGCGGCGTCCCGCCGTCCTCGTCGGCCGAGTGGACGTCTTCCACTGGCGCTGGCACGGGGATCGCGTCGGGCTTGCGTGCGTGCGGCGCGTCGACGGCCTCCACGGGCGGGCTGAACGGCTCCGGCGTGTCGAGGTCTCGCGCGGGCACCTCGGGCGTGGCTAGCCACGCGGGCGAGGAGGAGAGGGGGGTGTTGCTGAGTGGGGAGGAGGAGGCGACTGCTCCTGGCTGCTTCTGCTGCTGCTGCTGGCGCTGTGCATTGCGGCTCTTCTTAGACATATGAATGGGGCGAGAGGAATGAAGTGTATATCTGAAGGTTTAATAGTTCGTTGAGTTTAGCGATTACGTTGGAGTCGGATCGTTTAAGGATTGAGAATGAAGTAGCAGAGAAAGAATAATCGTCGGCAAGCGAGAGAGAGAGAGATGTACGTGAAAGTAGTCGAAACGAGCAAGCTTTAAAAAAATGGCGGATTGTTCGATAAAATAAGATATTGAAAGACGAATGAGTCAGAAATTGAGTGGGTATGAGTGTTGTAGGACGGATTGTGCTGGTTGATGGTGGTGGTCGCAGGTCAAGGGTGCAACAAGACCCTTGAGTCATCACCGATACTGGGTCAATGGAGCCACTCGTGACGCCGGGCCACAAGAGAGAGGATGACAGGGCCAGAGGGCACTCTTTGGGGCAGTTTCACTCTGTCGTGCTAGTCCCACAGCCAATGACGCGCCCTCGTTTCTCCATTACGGTCTGACCGCCCCCCCCCCTTCCCTCTTCCTCACGTACCGACTTACGAACCAAGCAGGCTGAACGTGGCGTCGCAGCTGGCACGAGGAAGGGGCCCTGTGGGCTTTTTTGTGGGCGGCACAAAAACCTGCCTTTTCTAGAAGGCTCTCCTCGTTCATTTACTGTCAAGTCCGATCTACCTTTACAGTTTTGATAATTGATTGTCCGGCCTGCGTACGTGCCTATCACAGCCGTGCACTCTCCAACGTGGCAAGCCCAGAACGCAACTCCCCTAACCGTAACGCAGACACCCGAAAGGTCAGACGGTCTTATCAGTACCCAACCCCCATGGACGTTTCCCCCCGACGAGGCCGTAGATAAGGAGCGGAGAAGGCCGTAGATAGGGCCGCACCGCCTTTCGTCAGCGAGGGAAGCGCGAGAACTAAACGGGGGTATCAACCCCCAGGAAGAGAAGGGCGACCATCACCCGGCGCCTTCTGTTTCCTGCCAAATGACGCTTCGGGCGCCTATCGCACTCTCTTTCCCCGCACTTGTCATGCCCCTCGTCATGCCCCCCCCTCCCCCACCTTCATTTCCCCCGCGATCCCTCTGTTTGCCCTCTGCCTCCACAACACCTTCGCCCGGATCTTAGTCACGCCCCCTCCCGCCCCACCTTTCGTCGCACTGACGGGTGAGTGGATACGATTCGGAATACCTAATTGCAACGTGGATCAAGAGAGCCGCTTGTTGCCCCTGGGGCGATCCGTTCATCCTCGAGCCCTTGGGGGCTAGCCTAAGCGATTCGCTTGCGGTGGGGCGTGTTTTTGCGTCCCATGACCCCATCGTCTGCCGTCCGTCTGACGACAATTGCCCGTCCTGTTTCTACGAGCAGGCGTACCTACGCCGACACGTGTAGGGCGTCGTTTACGCATTTATGCCAACAGGCTCGGGGTTCTCGTCGTCCGTGCGGAACACTCGTTTCTACTTTTGTTTTCGTTGGGGAAAGTGGGAGAGTTCAGAGTTGAGACGGAACGCAAAAAAGTGAAACAGCTTCAATTAGCTCCATAAGCATAAGACGTTCAACCCCCCCCCCTGACATGTACAGCTAATCATTACACATACAATGTAGCATGATCCGAAATGACAATAGAAACGTTCCTCCATGAAAAATTCCCAAAAAAAAAAAAGAGAGAAGGAAAGAAATGAGATCACCAGAACAACGACTGCGAGTCCAGCTTGAGCATCTCCGACGCGGGCCTGAACGCCCAGTTCCAGGTCGAGATCCCGCTCGTGCCGACGAGCACCTTCCGGCCGTCGCACTTGGACTGGAGGTCGCTCACCTCCCCGCGCTCGCGCGCCTGCCGCTCCGGCGCGAGCGTCTGGTTGAGGGCGGGATCGAAGTGGAGGGAGCGGAGGGCGCGGCAGTGCGAGAGCAGCTCGAGCACGTGCCGCACGCGCCGGCGGACGTCCCTCCCCGCGTCGTTCCGGAGGACGAGCGACTCGAGCGTCGGCGGGAGGAGCGCCCCGAGCCCCCTCGGGCCCTCCTCCTCCTCCCGAGCTTCAGTGGCCATCTCGATCTCCTCGTCGTCGCCTTCGTCGTGCTCTGCTGGGCGCACGAGCGCGCGCCACGGCACGTGCACCCGCTTCAGGTGGGTGAGACCCGCGAGGGCGTCCCCGAGCGTGCCTGGGGCGTCGTCCGCGCTCGAGCACTGCTCGACTAGCTCGAAGGTCTCGAGCGCCGGCTGCGCGCGCACCGCGTCCGCGATCGCCGCCCAGTCCTCCGCGCGCCAGGTGACCCACGCGCCCGCGCGGTGGTAGCCGAACTCCTTCAGCGCGCGGGGCGCTCCTAGGACGTCCGCGAGCGCGGCGCCGGACAGGCCACCGCCGGGCAGGTACAGCTTCGTGACAGACGAGGCGCCCCTGTGCGCGCGCAGCGCTGCAGACACGCCCGACGCGGCCCACGCGTCCCCTTTCCCCTCTGAGACGCACGCGAGCTCGAGCTCATCCAGGCTCGGGAGCAGGAGGCAGGCGAGGACGTGGGGCGCGTGCGGGGAGTGGCGGAAGTGGACGGAGAGCGAGCGGAGCGCGCGGAAGCAGCCCGACCTGGGGGCGCCGGCGCTGACCACGTGCGGGAAGAGGAGCGACTCGGCGAGCCAGCTGTCCGCCTGGGGTCCGACGAGGGCCAGCCTGGGCAGAGACGGGGGCAGGAGGCGGAGGAGGAGGGCGATCTGCGGCGGGCAAGTATCCTCTGCGAGCGCGCGCCGGAGGTCCGGGTGGAGGTTGTGCTGCACGCAGGCCGCGATGAGCCGGTCGTCGGCCGGGTCTGGGCGGACGAGAGGGGTGCGGCGAGGGGCGCGCGAGTAGGGGTTGTGGAGCGCGATCTGGCGCTCGGCGAGGAAGGCGCCGGCGAGGGCGTCGCGGAGGGCCGAGTCCGCGCCGAGGTGGGAGAGCGGGGTGCGGCCGTCGGACCAGACGAGGGTGAGGTCCCGGACGGACGCTCCTCGGGCGGGGTCGGCGAGGAGGGCGAGGAGGAAGGACGTGAGCTTGCGCGGGCCGTGCAGGTGGACGGTGTGGTAGAGGTGGGACTCGGCGACGCCGTTGAGGAGGCGGGAGGCGAGGGCGAGGGAGGCGAGGTCTCTACGTCCGCGGCGGGGGTCGGCGGGGACGAGGTGGGCGGCGACGTCGAGGAGGATCTCGGGTGGGAGGAGAGGCATGGTGAGGTGGTGGTGGGACATCGTTCAAGCCCAGGCTGGCTTTTTCTTTTTGGGCGGAAAGGGAGGACAGGGGGGAAGCGAAGGGGACGTGTGGCGTCATAGGGCCCTGATAAAGGCTGCGATCGGATCCCCCAAACGTACGAGAGGCAGAGGGAATCAAGTGTCAGAGGCACGAACCAGTCATGATGGAATCAGAGATGCGTACGTTGTATGTGCGAGGAGAACCGGCCCCCACACAATCTGTGCACTGAGCATTGGTTCTTGCGCAGGAAAATTGAGTAACAGGACAGGAATCGCGTCCCACTTCTCAGACAACTTAACGTAAGGGCGTCGAGTTTTTTTTTTTTTTTTTTTTTTTTTTTTGTAGCTCGATTGAGAGATCGGTCCTCGAGTCGAAGTACTATAGACTGCGACGTTCGACTCGCAAGTTCCCTTGTGGTGCTCATCCACGCAGGTCGAGAGAAATGTCGAGTCTTAAGCCCGGTCGATCTCGAAGCCTCTCAGATCAACGCACCCGGCGTTTGAAATAGTGAGCGCCGAGTTTCTGATGATCCGTGATCCCGACAAAGCGGCGAGGCGGCACGGGAGTCGTCTAGCGACGGGAGGAGCGGCCGTGGTTGACTCAGTGATTTGCTTTGAAGTTTTTAGTCCAAACAAGATAGGGCTCTATCGGTCTACTCAGAACACACTCGACTTGGTCGAAAGCTGAACAAGAAACGGTACGTACTGCTGGAGGAACTAGAAACCGTTGACGTAACTGTTCGGTTTGCTTCCAACTGCGAAATGTGACGTCAGTCAATGATCTAAACTCGAGCCTCATGCCCACTACAGTTTGGCCCTTGTGAACTGCATATATACGCTAAAGTTCTTCCCCTTTTACATCCGATATGGTGTAGTGGCTAACATTATCGCCTCTCACGCGATAGCCCGGGGTTCGATT
>JAZHGK010005387.1:0-11170 GCA_037855215.1 Waitea zeae
TTTTTTTTTTGAGAGAGCCGGGGAGGTTGGTTTTGGTGTGTGAGTGTAGAGAAGGTGAGTACCGTGAGTGGTGAGTTTCTAGGGAAGGATCTGTCGAGGTTTTTATACACACCTTCGGACGGTGTATGCTCCTCTGCGGCGATAACTTGAGCGGCGGAAGTAGCACAGTGGAGGTGCGTGGGTCACACAGGCTGTAAACGCACGAGCGCGACTCGACCTGGTCTTGGCAAACACCGACTGGAGGGAGATAGACGTCAAGAAGACACCCTCTCTGACCAAGGCGGGAGCGGAGTATTGATCCGCCTTGGCTTGGCTGCACTCTCCCTTCCCGCGGAGAGACGCGTGCGGAAATAGCTCAGCCATAGTCCGTCGATGGCGTAACGCGCCTAGGCTTTGATGGACCTGTCTTCTCCCGATAGTGCTTGGCAGTATATTATGCTACCTTCGACTTTTTTTTTTTTCGCAAATGTATTTTTCGTTGTGGCAGTCGTATCTGACCTATAACCACTTCGTTGTTGAGCCAGGGCTCTCTCTTCCTGCCGTCCTGGAAAATGCTACTTGCGCACTAACCCCCACCGGAGAGCGGATGTGGGGCTCCGTGCGCATCCTTCGCACCCGGTTGTCGGGAGCTCCGGATGCCTAACACCCACTACACCAGTTCGGCTCACATGCCAGAATCCTGAGGGAGAGGTGGGTCTCGGGGTGTAGGATTTGCCCCATGGTCAGGTTTATTTTTCTGAAGTTTGTTTTCCTCGTCGGCGCTCTTTCAGGCTCGTATCCTGTCGATCGTCATTCTCCGTTTCTATCCGTCTAGTCCTTAGGGTTTTTATTGCCTGTTCTGTTAGCCTGGTGTCGCCGATGGTCCTATCACATCTTAGTGCCCATACTAGTTGGGCAGATTCCGATATTACGATTCGCGCTAGCCTGCTAGCACCTGCTGCGCATGCCTTTTCTTTCTTCGATTCACTGTTTGCGCAATCGTAGGTGTAAGATGCACATCCCATCACGACTTCAATATTTATCGTGGGCCAGTCGTACTATTCGCTGCGTGGCTACGAGTTTTGTGCCAGATTCCATGTGACCGTTTTGCTCACCTCGTGGGCATTCCGTACTAACTACGTGTCCCATCGACTCGTTCAATGGGTCTCCGCACGCTTGGCATTGCGCCGGTCTGTCTTCGAGGCCTGGTATCTCCTCCCATTTCTTCGGTCCCCAGCCTCTTCATGCCGTGCATCGTCCTGAAAAGGAATTTTGTCAAAAAAAAAAAATCTTATCTTCTCATATCCGTCCACATATTTGTTGACAGGGTTGCTATTTCGGTGCCATCTTCGAGGGCTTGTTCTGCTTCTCGTAGGTTTTGGTCGGTTGTGCTCCTTGGTGTCGGAATGCGAACAAGCTCAGAGCCCGATGCGGAAGCAAATCACAACCCGGCGCCAGAACCCGACTCCAGCCCACTGGCATACGCACTCTCCCTCCTCACGCACGGCGGCCGTGATTACCAATACCGCCCGTCAATCGCCCCAGTCATGACGATCCCAAATGCCCCTATTGACCTAACTCGGCACCCACGCCCCGAACGGCCCCTCTCGCCGGACTTGGAAGATATTGGGCGTGCTCAGCACGGCTCGAAAGGTAAATTTTATTTTATATAACTAGCTACGTTGTAAATTATATGAGGGCATGGCCTGATTTGCTAAATATGATCGAATTTCCTCCTCCACATGAAGCTTCACGAGCCAGACGGGCTCTGGGGCGTAAGGTGAGCGGAGAACCCAGGCGGTTCGGTCGTTCCCGGGCCCGCGTTTCAGCGGCTACCTAATTGTCAGAGCCTGGTGGATCGGGCTCTGCGAGTCCTCGGTCATTCCCTCGCTCGATACTTCAAAGCTTCACCCGTCGATCCCCGATATTATCAACAGATGGTGTTTAAATGTCGTATCTTTTCTATTTTTTTCTCCTTCTTAACCTCTGATTGATTCTTTATTTTCCATTGTTATTTTTGTGCTAAGTAGTGCTAATGCGTTATTTAAGATGCTCCTTTTGAAGCCAATCTTCGCAATGCTGTCTCCTCATTTGTTTTTTATTGTTATCATTTCTTCAACAACCAAGCGAAAGTTTGTTGTGAGTTGGAATGCTGATAGCGTCGGTAGTACCAGTAACCATTGGCATCCCCCCCCCTCCCAAAAAAAAGTAACCTAGTTTGGTGCTGGTTCAAGCGTAAGGAAATTGAGATGCCGAGACAGGAGGTTTGGCACCCTTGAAGCTCACTCGCGAGAATCATATGATGCGCTGTTAGTCTATCCAAACACCCTATCTCGTTTCTACTCTTACTACCATGGTACGAAATAACTTTGATCTGGCTCTTTTGGCTGATTGGCTTAACCGTCCGTTATTCAGCCGCCGACCCCCTCTACAACTTCAGCAAAGTGTTAGCACTACTAACACTGGAGTTCCTTATATTTGGTCGCTACACACTTCATTTGGTCGCAACGCAAAACACCTTAGGCCAAATGCAACTCATTTTCTCAACCGAGCTAACCGATTCCACCAACACAATCGCAGTGCTGATGTCCGCATTGATAATGGGAGCGAAGATGGACGTCGCCTTGAGTCATACCTGCGTCTCTATTTTGACGAAGAATTTCAACCGCCTGCTAAGTTTAGCGAAGATTTTGTCCAGATGCAAAATAACGCTGTTGAAGGTAACGTTGAAGAACTGTTTAACGCGTCTATACGCTGGACTCCTATCTATGTCTTCAAGAGCATAAGCCATCTGAGCTTGGTGATGTCAATGCAAAACTATCGGTGATCAGAGCAAGAAACAACACGAATGGTCTGGTTGATCGCATTGTACTACTGACACACGCTGACCCTAATACTGGGGAAGAAGGTATTATATAATGTTTAAATGCCACCATCTTTGCTGCAATTGCTAATCCAGCTATAGTGCAAGAACTTGTCTGCTGGATCGACATGAAAAGACCATACATCTTCCATCAAATGCAGCAACACATTACAGGGTTGCTGGACTCAGAGGCAGCTATTGAATGGGATCCAAAGCTTGTCGACACTAATAAAATGAGGCTTTTAGCGAAGGTGAGTCTGTTCAAGCCATCTTAGTTGTAGCACTACATACTAACATCTAATGAAGTCCGCTTACTACATGGCCACCTATTACTCCTGGTATGGAAGCAATGGTGAAAAAAATGTCAATGCACACAGTATGGGTTCTTGCCCAACTGGGACAACTGGATTCTATCTCGTTATACGCAAAGTCCGGACATTCCATCCTTTTCGCCATTATGAGTCTCCGAGGAAGAGGCTAGGCGTGCAGGCTCTGCTAAACCAACACCAGAATCATTTTTTGAGGTAGACATGGTATCGGCTAAGCCAACAGAGGTGGATGATAAACCTGAGACCATCAATCCACCTGAGCTTGATGTAAGTTATCAGTCATCAGCAAGTATAATTCCTGCAATACTTGATATTGTACTTGAACTTGCTTTTAACCGAGGTCTCATGGTTTATAACGAGGATCTACCACCCAATCCCCCACCCAATCCTCCACACACTCCAGAGCCACAATCAGGATCTTCCCAATCAGATCCTGGTTCCAACAGCTCCGATAGTCACGACGACTTCATACCTGGCCAATACATTAAAATTTTTTGAGCCTTTATCAGCTCCAAACGCGCGACTTCGATGCAGAATGTCCCAAACTGCTGTGGTATGTCTCAAAAGTAATCTAAATTTGTGTGTCTAAGACATAAGCAATATAGGTCCCGCAGCTTATCTTTTCTACTCGAGAACGATATGACATCTCCCCAGCCCTACCTGAGTGCAATTGGACTCATGTCTCTTTCTCTGAGCTTGGTATCGAGAAATTCCTTGGCCAAGGTTGTACTGGCCGAGTCTATACAGTGAGACTGGATGACACCAAGACGGAGATGACAGTCAAGATTGCTGTGGGTGGCCCACACGACCCACTACGTCAAAACCTGGTACATGAGACGCGCTATTACAGCATACTAAGATCAAACCACACACTATCGAAGTTTGTGCTACCATGTTACGGTCTATACGAAAGCCCTTATCTTGCCTTACTTCTCCTGGAGAAAGGTGGGCCTCCTGTGCGTAGTTTTGCTGATCTCACCGTAGAAGAAAGGTGATTAGACTTCTAGTGATGTACGATTCACTTGAATTTTCCCATCTCTGATAGCTTTAATTTCAAGGTCTGACCTGTACACCTTCTTTCGATCAGTTCATTCAGCAGGCTGGGTCCATCGTGATATTCAACCATCCAACATTCTTCGTTCTCAAGATTCAACATCGCCTGGGTTTTTTATTATCAATTTAGAGTCAATCACCAGGCATCAATGCACTTTAGTTAAGTCTAAGTCATCACTCTTACAAAAAGCTTTGAGAGTTTGCTTAGACCTCAGAGACACACAGTCTAGAATCCGTATGCTAATGGATGGCGAGATCCTTAATTTGTTTCTGTTTCTATTTGTCTTAGTCGTAATAGACCAGATATTGTCTAAACCACAAATGTAGCCCAAAGTCGAGCCGAAACTTTTATTCTGGGCAGAAAGGTTTGGTGAATATTGGTACATGGGATCGAAGAACTCCCTTTTTCTCGTATCAATTCCTCTTGTGTCTTCACATGCGTAGCGTAACAAATCTAAATAATGAATCATTAAACTATTTTTGTACACAGTGGGCAAAAAGCGAGAACAAAACTGCATGAACCACATTATGTATATTACGGATGCACCGAGAAAGCACCCGGTTCAAGGTTTGTCTATTATCTCTCACCGCCATGGCCACTGTTTGACAACCTCATGCATTTATGATTTAACGGAATCTGTGTGTGTGTCAAGATTGCACGGGTTTCGGGTCACAAGGGCACCTTACGAAACGAACATGCAGGTCATGTCTTAGAAATAGGCTCCCCCTTAAGTATGCAATCACCAGGAAGTGTGCAAACACGCAGGTCCGTATGCCTTCTCCAGTGTCTTCCCCGCGCTTCACTACGCTGCCCTGGAAAATGATACTGACGCACTAACCCCCATCCGTAGACTGGGGCTCCGCGCCCATCCTTCATCTCCGATTATCAGGGATTTCGGATGCCTGACACCTACTAAGCCAATACTAGTTCGGCCCGTGTGCCCGAACTCTGAGGGAGAGGCGGGCCTGAGGGCGTAGGATGTGCCTCATGTTAGGTTTATTTTTCTGAGGTTCATGTCGATCACCATTACGAGAGACACCAGTGCGACCTTCTTAAGTTGCACTCTTCTCGCCCTCTTATTTGATATGTTTGTACTTCTGTAATTGTGAACCAGCACAGTACAGAGATCTTTTGTCGCTTCACGATTTCTTGGTGAAGGCAAAGCTGCGCAGAGCCCATCCCACAATAAGACTGTTATAGCAGCAACGCCCAAGACGCTATGTTGTCGTTATCGTTACTTGCTCTATCCGACCATCTAACAAGCTTAACATTGTGTCCAGCCCTTTCAACACTCCAGCATCTGGCCCTCGTCCAGAGACAATCCGAGTGTGTGCAAAATCGACAATCTTCACCAAGAAAGGTGGTCCAACGCCTCTTGTTCCATCCTTCTGACGTTCACTTTCATCATGCTCCCCATCGAACCCGCCCTCCTCGAACTTCTTCAAGCCCTCTTCGGCACGCCTATAATCTGCCTCGTACATAATCAGGATACTCCCGCCTACCATCCGCATCTCGACCCGTTCGAGGGCGGCACGGATCTCTCGCACGTTCTTGCGTATGCCGTGCAGGATCGGGAGGAGGAGCTTGGGTGGGAGACCGAGAGGCGCGTCGGAGGTGGGAACGGGAAAGAAGCGGGCTGCCCCGTCGGGGAGGTCGGCGGGTCTGATCGACTTGCCGTAGGATCTTGTCGTGGCGACCGCTTCGCCGGTCATGTTGTTGTAGACCTTTCCACCACTTAGCACTGTGCCTTTCGAAGGGGTGATGGGAGGCGCTGCTCGACAACATGGCTCACCTGAAAACCGATGAGCCGTACGCCAGTCTCGTAGCTCGTCGTGCTCATCGCTGCCTTGGTCGCCCTCTCCCGTTTCTCTTCTGACGCGTCCTCTTCATGCAACACCGTACCCAGCTTCACGTCCAGCACGTTCGGCTTCGCGAACGTGTACGACAGGTTCTCCAGCACCAGGCTCTCGTGTTCCGAGTCGACGACCGAGGTGACCGAGAGCTTCGAAGCGTCGCCTCGCGCGAACTTTTCGGGCTTCGTGCCCAGGTCCACCTCCCCCTCGAGCTTGAGCGAGCCGAGGAACTTGGGCGTGAACGGACGGAGGGGAGCGAACTCGGGCCGGGTGGAGACGGTTTGGTAGAAGGAGATCTCGGACTCTACGGCGGGCTTGATGACGAGAGAGCCATCCGGAGTGGTGAGTATCCCGGCGTGTCCGCCGACTTGGGACGAGAGCGCTTGCAGGGTGGAGGTTTGGGACGAGAGAGTGCTCATTGAAGGCGAAGATGGGACAGACATGATGACGGTTGCGTGCAAAGAGTGCACATATCATCATTATTATTTAAATCTAAAAGAGCGCACAGGTATGACGTCCCATGACTGTATTGACATGTCTTGATGCACGTCGGGCAGTGTTGACACAGCGTGACCTGCTTTGGCTGGGTTCAAAGGGCGATCAAGGTCAGAGGCAATTTAAAGGACGAGCGAGCGAGCTCCGCCTCTCCAAGTTGCGGCGAGATTGGCCCGTAGCCATTTGGCAGAGAGCGAAGTGGAGCTTGGGGGTACGGCAGAACAACGAGAGCGACTAAAGGGCGGCCAATCGTCCGGGGGTTCGGGCGTTGAGCATGGACGAAGACCGGAGAAGCACGGAAGCAGAGAGAGGCCGACGGATCGGTGCTCGGAATTCGCATCCGGAGCCTGTCCAGAACCGACCGACCCACGTTGCCGGTCACTGCCACCCGGTCTGTACAGCCATTGCCGTTGCTCTCACACCAGCCACCCCCAGCTACGCGTCAACTTGAGTGCTTGCCCTTGAAGTGTTGTGTTTGAGCACTTCCGTTTCTCAACCAATGCTTATATACATCCTCTGGACTCGTGAATGAGCGCTCTTTTTGACAGACTCAAGCGCCCATATTGGCACGAGGATACCTCGTGCCATGCGTATCTCCCACAGTCACTTGTCTAAGAAGACGTCTGGAATTTGAGCGACGACGGTATGGCAGGCGGCAGTGCCGCCCTCTGTGCTTTCTCCCACACCATGGCCTCTGAGTCTTTGGACGTCCCAACTTCCGCACCGGACTCTCCCAGCATAATCAGCATGCTTGGGACGGTGACGCCTTCGGTCGAAGCCGTCCCCGTAGTCGGCGCAGAGCTTGCACAGGTGCTTGGTCTGGCCACACAAGTCTACCAGTTCGCCGAGGTACGTGACCCCGTGTCCTCGTCCATTGGTTTGAGGCAATCCCCGACGGAGTGTGCTGACGACGACGACTATGTAGGACGTCAAGGTACATCGCGGAACGTACAAACGGCTCGCTCGAGAGGTTGTAACCTATGCGGTAGCTGTCTCGCGAGCAGCTCAAGCTTCTCTCCTCCCCTCGTCCGCCGCACCTGGCTCAGAGGAAGGTTCCGAGTCTCGGCAGGAGTCTTGGATGAAGAGCATAACAGAGCTTGCCAGGTTCGTCCATTTGGCCTTGTCCTCAATGGATGGTCAATTCAGTGAACTTTGGCAGTATTTTTCGCGAGGTTGCACAAATCATCGAGAAGAGGAAGGCCAAAGACGAGAAGCTCCGGGGCCGATTTCTGGGTCGGGCGCGACGCCCTTTGTACAATATCCGGCACAAAGACAACGATAGGGAGCAAGTGGAGCGTCTGCGAAAGGGGATAGAAGAGTCCGTTGGGCCGTTTCCCGTAAGCCGTCTTTTTTTCGTTCTATGAAGGGCTGACCCGAAAACTTGCGCCTGTAGATTGGAGGAGAAATCTGGGAGTCGGGAGCGCTCGAGAGGATGGCGAGTGAAATTAAGGACACAGCTACTCGTCAAGCACAAGAGCCACAGCCTCCGACGCCCGCACCCCAAATAGAAGAGAGGGAATCCATCGCCACTCACCCAACGCAGGAGAGCGAAGCCGTCGATGTTCTTCAAGCTCAAAACAGTGAGGCGCCCGCAGTTGTTCAAAACGAAGAACCGGGCGAGAGGGACATGGACGGCGGATCCTTTATGAACATGGATGTCAAGAATCAAGTAGACAACCACGAACAAATCCTACCGCCCGAACTTCGCTACGCATGCAAATACTGGCTTGACCACATAATCATCAATGGCGGCGACCTCAACAGTTCTCTGATCAATCATCTGGATGAGTTTTGTGAACGTCATCTCCTACATTGGATAGAGGCTCTTAGCTTGATTGAGAAGATATCTGTTGCACATATCAACATCCCTAATGCAAGGAATCGACGTCAGGTGGGTTTATGTTGCGAAAATTTCTGTAATTATTCATCGTTTATTTATCAATGCAGGAGAAACAAGCACTAGGGGCTGCTTCTACAACGCCATTGATAGAAGATACTCAGAATGTCGTAAAGACGCCAGGCCCGGCTCTGAGATCCAGTGCGCTACAAGCGTACTGTAGTGTCCTGGTGTTTATGCCTGAAAACAAGTTACACGAGGATGCAGGGCAGGAGACAGGGAGCGCTGCCGGGGCCTGGTCAAAGAGGTTGCAAAACTGGCCGTCGATGAGACAAAATTTAGAAGGGCATAAAGAAAGTGTGTCCTCCGTTGCGTATTCTTCCGACGGGAAGCGGATCGTAACTGGTTCCCGGGATAAGACTGTGCGCGTGTGGGATGCGATCACCGGCGCTGCTCTTACTGAGCTAAACGGCCATACCAACTATGTATCTTCTGTCGCGTTCTCGCCTGACGGCATGCGTATCGCATCTGGCTCGAACGACAAGACCGTGCGGGTATGGGATGCGGTCAATGGTGCCCCCCTCGCCGAGCTCCAAGGCCACACTGGATATGTGACTTGCGTCGCATTCTCACCTGACGGAACGCGCATTGCATCCGGCTCGAATGATCGTAGCGTGCGAGTGTGGGATGTGACCACAGGTGAGATCGTTGTCGAGCTTAGTGGCCATACCACTTCCGTGAGGTCCGTCGCATTCTCGCCCGACGGGACGCGCATTGCGGCCGGTTCGTTCGACAGGACCGTACGGGTGTGGGACATAGCTACCAAAGGCGACCTTGCTACAATCCGCTGCCCCACTGGCCTCGTAAACTCCGTCGCATTCTCGCCTGACGGATCACGTGTCGCATTTGGCTCTCAAAAGCACATTGTACATGTACGCGGTGTGATCACCGGCGGTTCCTCTGTCGACCTCATTGGCCACACCGATTCTGTGAACTCCGTCACGTTCTCACCCGATGGGGCGCGCATCGCGTCTGGCTCGACTGACGGGACTGTGAGGGTATGGGATGCGGTCACCGGCGACGTCCTTGCCAAGATCCACGGCCATACCGGACCCGTCAACTCTGTCGCATATCTACCTGACGGGACGCGTATCGCATCCGGCTCCGACGACATGACCGTACGAGTGTGGGATGCGATCACCGGCGCCGCCCTTGCCAAGTTCAACGCCCGCGCTAATCAAGCGTCGTCCATCACACCATCTGAAGACGGGACGCAGATCGTGTTGCGAGACAATCACGGTCGCCGACATATGTGGGTTGCGGGCAAACGCTTTCAACTCGATCAACTCGACCCACAATCCGCATTGCACACGCTATTTACCAGCCTCTCGCCTTCTAAACTCAGCTTTGACAACACGTCTGGGCGGATGCAAGCAGTGCAAACATCAGATCCAGGTTTGACATACTTGAGTTGGGTACCGCCTGAACAGCGGGGAGAATTTCGGTCTTCTAACGACCTTGGCGCCTTGTGGACGGATGATGGGGGTATAACCATCGTATGCTGCTCTGGGCTGTAGAGTCCCCACTTTTGTAGTTTTCTTTCTTTATCAATAAGTCTCGTATGGTTTCTGTTTCCTTAAAGTATACAGCATTCAACATGTTTCTGATTTCGCGTCGTCTCCTTTCTCTGAAGAGAGACAAATATTGAAAAAAAATAGAGTGCATAACATCTAAAAAAGGTTTATAATTGCGGGTGTCATCTGAGTACGGTTTGGGCGCCGAGAGGGGACAGTTGAGGAAGAGGGTGTGAGAGCACAAACAGAGTCAGCGTACGAAAACAAAGGCAGGGAAGCGGAGAGTCTGCGGGGTCCGAGAGTGAGAGTCGTTGAATAGAGATTGAGAGTTAGGACGGTGACAAATTCAGGTTGAGGGCTTGAGCGATAACTCTGAATCTGGCAATTAATGAGCGCCGAGGGTTTCTGGTGACCTTTGCGTCCTATGCGCAAAATCGGGGGATATCACTATAATATGCCGCCCTAGGTCATAGTATCGTCATTGTTATAATTTATTTCTTCATAAATGCTTTTCTTAGTATTCCGGATATTTTCGGATTCCCAATATAAGTAACTTCTTCAATTCTTTTTGCGCGCAGGCTAAGTAGGTCAGAATAAGAGCCAAAATACTCCAGACAATTCACAAAACAGGATTTCCAGCCTATTTTCCCATGAAGCAATGAAATATGTGGTCTCATGCAAGGAATTGTGAGAAGGCTCACGAAGAAAATTATGGAAGACGAAAGCATGACCAAAAGGTTGATCCTTCAAAACTATTTCGTATCCAAGTACTCTCTTGTATTTGAATTAGGGTTACATAAGAAGCCAAGTAGAATAACTAGTGTAATAAGCCCTATGCTTGATCTGGCCAATTTCGACCCCGTATCCCCGTCGGTCACGCTATCGCTTTCACTTGGTCAATTCGACCATCTAGCAAGCTCAACACTGTATCAAGTCCCTTCAGCACCCCAGCATCTGGGCCTTCTCCAGGAGCAATCCGAGTGTGTGCAAAGTCAATGAGCTTCACCAACAAGGGTGGCCCAATCTTCGTTGCGCTCTCCTCGTCCTCGTCTTCGCTCTCCTCATCCTCTTCATCGAAATCACCTGCTTCGAGCTTCTTCAAGCCTTCTTCAGCGCGCGTATGATCTGCCTCGTATATGATTAGGATGCTTCCGCCTACCATCCGCATCTCAACCTGTGCAAGGGC
>JAZHGK010005388.1:0-19475 GCA_037855215.1 Waitea zeae
TTGCTAGACCAAATGGCAGGTCTAAATCCTTACTCGGGCACCGGCAGCTTGGCCACCGGCGTTTCGGGTCCAGGACCCCCGCCTTCCAGATTCGAAGTCTAGAGAGGGGTCCCCCCCTCTCCAGACGAAAACTCGCCTGCTAGTCCCTTTTTTCGTACTCCGACACGTCAGCCCTTTCCCGCGACGACTCCAGTCCTCTTGAAGCTTGAAGTTGATCCCTGGATTTGATACACTCTCTTGTTTTTCATTAACCATTTTTGTTACCTCCTACTTTTAAATTGTTGGCTCGAATTAAAAATAACTTTTTTGGCTACATTACTTGGTGGAACTAAAATGAAGGTACTAATACTTGTCATCACGTCCGATACTACTAGTATGATATACGATAGGAAAAGCAGCTATGTGTTACTGTAGTAAGTGTTCATCCGCTCTAGTATATACAGCTACAACGATTCAAGTATATGTAAAATGCCTGATAGTCAGGAACTTCAGCATCAAGCTTATGAATTTTTACCGGAGTGCCTAGCTATATGAATGCAAGCGCCGGAATCATCAGATCTCAACTGAAGCTCAACGCAACTTCTTTCAGAAGGGGTGTACAATACTTGCAGAGGAGTGGATTGAGAAATGGTCAGAGCAAAGGTTTCGTCTCGACGATTCACAGGAGAGCGACTATTCGCACTTCAAGCTATAAATATTTGCTTATTTAATACCATGCATTATTATCTACAGATTTAGAAATGTACAAGCGTCTATCATGTACATACTATCGATCTTGAAGTAATACATCAGTACACCACCTTTTTGTCTCGCGTCTAAGGTTATAGAAATGTCCTATATTTACTGGAACCGGTGAAACGAACTTGCATGCTATTCCTGAAGTTACCTGATTGATTCTGGCAACCAACTCGGCACCAAGATCACGCAAGCGTGGCCATCGCGACATCTTTGGATGATTGTACAGCTCTAGCAAGGTACAGAGGGAGGCATCGCCTGCAAGGATGTTGATTAAGGATTCAGAAATAACTGACTTGTAACCAGCGCGACAGTATGGATATCGTAGCTCAAAGACCTGGAACCTCCAATCGAGAAGTGAGCTGCGAACAAGGTTCTCTTCTTCAAAAGAGCAAACTTCAGGCTTGTGAGCGTATCTTGACTCTGGCACAGCCTGTTCTCTAGATGTCTTGATTGAATCTTGTAGTTAGCATAGCGTAGGGTCACGATTGTGAGGCATTGGCAAGAGAGGTTGTGTTTTGTGTATATACTTGACAACATCAGGAACGAGTGCGATAGGGCCTTCGTCCATGACCCTTCTGATGCAAAGGTCGCAGCAAAGCGGATTAGGAGAGATGTCAAGAGGATTTTTGAAGTGCTTGTTGATTGGGGTTCGACGGCAGAATGTTTCAGATAAGCAAGAGCGAGAGCATTCGTCGAGAGCAGCCCGAACACGTTTGGTGTAAAGAGTGGATTCAGCAAGGTCAATGGCAATCCCTTGCTGACCCCGACGTGCAGGGCGACCACTTCGTTGGATTAGAGTGTCAATATTGTTTGGTAATCCATGCGAGATTGCCAGGTCGATGTCTGGAATATCCAAGCCCTTGATGAAACGTTAGATAAGCTTATAAAAATATGTAAGAGCATTACAAGTCCAGCGCATTCTATCGCACATAGTATTTTGATGTCTCCCAAGCGAAAACGCTCCATGATTCGTGACTTTGAAGTAGGAAAGCACCAGGCTGTCAAAACGCCAATTCGGTTTTTTAGGAGTGGAAGCCCTTTTTCGAGGGCTGTATACCCAAGGATGGCCAAGTTGACAGTAGGAAAGAAGGTAATAACTTTTGGAAGCATATCAAAAGTGCATAAAGTATCTTGAAGAAATAAGACGCGCTGCTTAAAGTCGGAGTCAGAGCTTATAAGACGCTGAAATATTAAGGAAACATTTGGGCGATTGTTGCCTAGGTTGATTGAGAAAGTGTTATCGCCAAGAATGAGAGTACTCTTAATGGTTTGACGAACTTCGTCATCAGCGGTAGCTGTTGTAGCCAGGATGGGTACGTCGGGATGAAAGTAGCTTCGAATCGTTTCAAGCTTGCCGTAATTGGGTCAAAAGTCCTCGCCCCATCGATGTATGCAGTGCACTTCATCGATAACCACATACGAAATCGCAAGGTTAAAGTCTGGTGAAAGTAGAAGACGATGGAATGGTGTCCCCTCAAGGCAAATTTCAGGACTGGCCAAAATGATGCGGAATGTGGTATCGTTATGCTGCTGTTGAGCTACTCTATTAGCAAAACTGATAACACATGCGCACATATGTGCCTTCGCACGGTGTAAAGCTCAGAGGATCAGGTGTCCCCGTTTACCACGGCGGCCTTCAACCCAATCCCTTCGAATCGTCGTGCCTGTGGGATGGATTAATTAGAAGAATGAAAGAATGAAGTAAGTACAAACGCACCTGATCGGCCTGTAACTCCTTCAGCGGTGAGAGAATGAGCACTATTGACGACGAGTCCGCAACAAGAAGCGGAAGGACGAATGGGATTGTCTTGCCGGCTCCCGTTGGTGCGATCAGAATTGAACAAAGGCGCCGATGTATTGCCTCAGCAATATCAACTTGCCATGAATACGGCTTGTACCCCATAACCTTCTCACACTGCGCGCTCATAAGCGCACGGAGATCAGGCGAAACATTTGCCAGGCCGTCGTCTTGTTCCTGCCGTGTTTCTTCAAGCAATTTGAGAGATCGCCGGTGATCAGGTGTATCAGGCAAGTTAGAGGTAGTGCTCATGTATTTAGCTGGGTGTGGACTACAAAAAAGGCAACAGAAGAGTGTCTAACGAACTAAGTGACGCGTCGAGGGTGAGAGGACACAGTAAGAGCTCAGAGCCCGGAAGTATTTTGCTTCCGGGCCACTCGAGTTCGCTTCGACGTCTGGCCGTATTTACTTTTCTTCGTTTCTCTGTCATGAAGCTCGCGAAGGCTTACGCGGTCCTAGGGTACCCCGTCAAACATTTTTCACCAGACCCTCTGGTGAGCGTACCCTGCGCAGCGTGGTGCCATCTTTGGCGGCTCCCAGGGTCTGGATCGAGACCAGCCAAAGTCTTGGAATTTTATATCTTGGAGAGCAGACAGCTCTCAAGGACGCAGGTCAGAAGAACATTTGTGCGCAGAAAGAGCTTTTAGTAGCAGAGCTTGAGCCTCTGAGCCAGTTATCAAGGGGTTCATGGAATGAGGGAGCAAATTGGTAGGCAGGGTGTAAGGACCGGGATTGGTGCGCGCGAGCCCAAACCCCGCCTTCCCGCGCTCTTCGGATAAGCGCCCGCCTCACCTCCTCCTCCTCACTTTGCCTCCGCGGACGCATACAATCGAGCGGCCGCATGGCCGCTGCCCGACGTCCTGCGCCCTACCGTTTCTGCCGTGTCGGCCATCGCGCGTACCACGAGGCTCAACTCGCGCTGGCGCGGCAGGATAAGTTTTCTCTCCCATCTCGCGTGCTGTATCCCTCGGACGTTTTCTCATGTTTTCCTTTTTATCGTAGCGTATTCTGTTGTAGTTAGGGACACGAAACCCGATCACCACCCACCACCCACTTACTGTCCGTGTGAACCTCTCCTCTGCTCGCCCCAAGCACGCAGCCGCGCGAGTCAGCAGTGCGCTTGTGAGAACAAACCCTTCGACGTCTCGGGCCTCACCCGGGAGTCAAGTCTACACAGGGCATACCACAGGAAGCTGTAGTTAAGGGGTAATTCTGTCCCATTCAATACCCTACTTGATTGCATTGAAATTTGGCCAAGACGGTGGAACGCAGATTGATGCAAGCGTCAGAAAGTGTAAAAGATTTTCATATTGTTTTTAGCTGGCGGCTGGCAAAATAGCCACATTAATGATTCCAAATTAGCACACACACCAAGTGCTTTGAATCTATGTGTTTGAAGCTACCATAATCAGAGTGTCTAATTTGGATTGTCACAGCAGGTTCACAGAAAGAAACAGGTACACACATGCAGCAGTTTACATAATGTGACCCACTTGAATGTGCATTTTGATGCAATGTCTGGACAACCATATATCATGACATCTTTGATTTCTTGCAAGGGAATGTTTGGCTGATCAAGCGAAGGAAGGTGATAGGCACGTGATAAATATGTACTCATTCACAATCCAACGTCAAGCTAAGTTTGTGCATTTCATATTGCAGGTCCTGGGACTCAGACAGTGGGCCATGCAACAAGTGCTTCCGATCTAAAGATGATGTTATTAGAGTAGCGAGTTCACCCTGGCACATATATGTGGCATGCTTAAATCACTGCGCAAAGCGACTGAATTACGACTTCATTGATGACAACTGCAAAGGCTCATAGAGTCGGAGAAGAAAGAAAGCGGTGACCAACCTGTGCGAGGGCTGTCCCTGTGTGACAGTTTTTTTTTTGGCGTTGATGTACGGCAAAATGAGATGAAATTACATGAGGGAAGGTAACAGGAAAGAGTTTGATAAAAACTACAGATCATTCACCTTGTTGGTATTATTCACTCGCTTGGTGTCTGTTTCAGCTGGACTTTCGGCTCACGTTCTATTGTGCCAATGGGTTTCTACCAACCGTGGGGTCTGATCCAGCTGCACGTGCTCTCGTAGTCCATGTGTCAGTTTATCAAGCTTGTACTCTATTGTAAATGAAAAGAGATGGGATGAGCTAGCGAGAAACGAAAGGGAACAAGCAGGAAAGCCAAACACAACAACATCAAAGTCAGTAAGTGTGTAAGAGAGAGAGGCAGTTCTTCTAGTATGTATACATATACAAACTACAGATTGCTGATCGTAATCGACAAAAGGAAGTCGTAAGCTTCATAACGTTGCAAGGTCCGTATAATCAATTCTTGTCGTTGTCGCACGCGACTGTGTGTGTGGAGTAGAAACGGCGCCTTTTGTCCGCAGAAGAAAGAGAGGAGGAGTGACAAAGTTTAGCGCGTTTTCGGCCGAGTCCGAGGCGTACAGGATAGGCTTGCTTGATGGGCCCGCCGGAGTACCGCGTTCGAGCTCACTCTCGCTTTGATTGAGAGAAGTGGATGAAGGGCAGCTCTGGTTTGGTCTCGTGCGTAGCTCAATCGGATGGCAGTATGAGACGCGTGGGTTGGTGTAGGTGACTCCGAGTATGGTCGGCTGCTTGCCAAAGAGCTGTCGAATAGCGCTCGAGAATGAATGGCTGGGTGAGATGGTGTATGAGAGGAGGTTTTCTGAGGCTTCCAACGGCAAAATGAAAAACGCTTACTCGAAGAAAAGCACCACCAACGCAAAGAATAGAGGGGGAGTCGCATAAAAGATAGAAAGGACGGTTCCTCGGACGCCTGGGTTGCTCCGGTGATTTATTGAGATATCAAGATCCATGGCGACAGTGATGATATTGCTGAAAACTAATAGAGTTTGATGTCCATTTTTTAGTGTAAGGAAAGTAGTAGATGCCTACCCAGGAAAACTGGATGGGGTAATATCCGAAGTGCCACAGAAGTTAGTATGTTTTGCTGAGACAAGACGTCGCTGTTTGCTCCTGATTCTAGGAATGTTTTTTTGACTTGACGTGATGTCACCACAAGCTTGACGAGCACCATGACTGTAGAGCATAACGCGACCGCGGCGGAAAGGAGTGTCCAGAAGTGGGTAGTTCCTATAAGCCACGAGACTCGTTGTTTGGGGTCGGAAGATCTCATCCAGCAGCAGACTTGCAAAATGGGATCAGGGCCCCAGATTTGAGCTACGGTGCCAGGCAGAATTGTGGCGAGGGAGATGATAAAGGATCCAGTGAGATAATAGAAGGTAAAGCCGTCGGTTGAGATGTGGTGTACCACAGTTAGCTGCAGAAGGGTCGCTTAGATTCTGTTTGGATAGCTAAGGGAGTGGAGTGAACGATTTTACCTGCAAGTTGACCGCAATAAGCATGATGACAAAATGCTGAAAGTTACCTAGAAGTTCCTTTGTAAGCTTGCATACTACCGATATATTGAAATTCATGAGCCCACCTGCAAACAATGTCACAACAACACTGGCACCACACAAGGAAGGATGCTCAATTATTAAGTAGCCTACGCTAGATGTTGCAATTTGAAGTTAACGCAAAATACGTTCCTAACATAAAGTTCACATGATACGCACAAATTAGCGATACTAAAGAACACAGACACCACCAAAACGGTGAGGAGCATGACAAGGCTCTGCCGTCGCAGTAGAGTCCGCGTGTCTGGATTGCGGTAGGCCAAAATAGTGAAGACAAGGACGACAAACGTCACTAGGATTGATACGATGGCCGACACGAGTGCTATAATGGTGGTCAACACGCTTTATGAGACAGGCTTGATGGATGCACAACGAGAGGGTGTTGTCATCTGTCACATATACAAGGTTAAGGATAGCCTGGTATACTTAGCACATACCTATCCCCCACGTCAGCGCATCGGAGGCAGACATCGCGTTAACCCGTTGCACGGTTGCTTCAACTTTCCAAGCAGCAGGCAGCTCTTGAAAACGTGGGCCAATAAGGTGTTTGTGCACGAAAAAAAGTTCTCAAAGTCAACGCTCGAGTCTGGACTGCCAGTTATTGAGGTGCTAGGAGGCGCATGGAGTCATGTACACGGAAGCAGATTAAGAGCGAGAGAGGGGGCAAGCCGCACGCAAGCTGCCGCTAAAAGACAACTCCGCCCCGTTCAAAATCTCATTTGAATGCACTCGGAATGGGGCTAATGGGCACGTACTAGTGCAAGGGGTGGGATCTCTGCACCGGCGCCCGTGCCGCGGGCTCAGGGATACTTCCGCCTTTCCGCGCTCTCCGAATAGGCGCCCACGGCCTCTTCTCTTCCCTCCTCCCCATATTCCAGTCTCCCCTGCCGCCTCTCCTGAGTCCTCGTCCTCGTATCCCCCTACACACTCAGGGCTACTGGGCGACACTCCTCAACGACGACCAATCGAAAGACCGGACGGAGCTCCGTCCGCCTCAATTGAACGTCCACCGGACGTTTTGCCTCCGCCAACCGTCGTGCCCGCCGCTCGATCGCCCACGCCCTGCACCCTGCCACTTCTGCCGCATCGGAAATCGTATATACCATGGGGATCGCCGGACACCCACGTCGGTAAGTAGGACAAGTTTTCTGCTCTTCTCTCGCATTTCGGGCACTCCGGCCTCTTTTTTGCCTTTCTCTTTTATCGTAGCGTACACTGTCGTAGATTACTCGGCAATCTTTAGCCCCCGCTTTTGTCCAAAAGTTTACCGTTCGTATGAACCACCACCGCTGTGCTCTGGAGGATGGACACCTTATGCGTAGACCGCAGAGCCCAATGAGAACGAGGGTCCCCTTGAGAGGAGGCTGCCATGCCAAACTAGTTGACCAAGATCCGGGACTAGTCTACAGGCACATTAGATGCACTCGCCGCAAGGCATGCTAGTGTCGATAACACCTTCCACAAAATGGCGTATACATACTTAGCAGACCACGAGCATGACAAAGAAGCAGCTGATATATGTACCAGGGCCGGAACTCACCCGTCTAGTGCTAGAAGGTGACTTCCGCACTAGGCGTAGCCTATCGCTTACGCTTCGAACGCTGCTACGCTACGCGAAGTATTTCACCATGTCCGTAGTAAGACAAAAAAAAAAACTAGCACAAGTAACCCCAGGTTCTTGTGGTCGATCTCAAATATGTACGCTAAAAGAACATACAAGTACACATGATCGTACACAGCTCCCCTAGCGCTTTCAGAAACAACATTCTAAAATGCTTCGAGCACCCATCCCACCCCTACTGACGGGCTCGTTTTGTCGAGCGTTGCGTTCAAAGTGGCTTCCCCCGTACAATTGTAGGCCATATGCCAGCTCCACAAGTTTGTGCTCTCTGCGTCGAAAAAACAACAACAACAAAGCCTAAGTACGCGAAAGACGAAAAAGAGGAAAACTGACCATGACGACACTAAAGTTCGTGAGTATGGGAGACAACTCTTCTGGCTTGTGCCAAGCCACAGCGTGTGCTGTGACAAAGCTCTGAGGGGGATTGTATCCAACATCGTGGCAGTCGCTCTTAGTAAGGCGACCACCGCGAGCCGAGTGACCAACAAAAAGGAAAGTCACAAGCTGGACAAGGCGTCGAGGTCGAGATTGCCGCTCCGGATCGTGGTCACGCCCGATTGGGTACGCCGCCCAGGCACAGAGCCCGTCGCCCACGAGATGTGCGCCGACAGCCGCCGCCTCTGCCCTCCTCCTCCCACGATCGGCGGAGGGGAGGCGACAGCGCCGCCACACAGCGGCGCGACGTGCTCGGTGGAGCTCGAGGCGAAGAGGGTGTCCTTGCTGCTCGAGGCGTGGCCGGCGGTGTCGCGCTCGAGGTCGCCACTCTCGCTCGGGCTGGCCGCGGAGGCGGAGGCGGAGGAGAGGTGCTCGGGCGCGGTGGCGGCCGTGGCGAGCTCGAGGTTGGGGGCGAACGTGAAGCGCGGGTCGGTGTAGGTGACGCCGAGGATGGTGGGAGGTTTGCGGAAGAGGTGTGCGATGGCGGGGGACAGGGAAGGGCTAAGAGTAAAGAAAAAAAACCCCGGCGTGAGTGGACTCTGTGTAGACGACAAAAGAAAAGTAGGCAAATTGCAACTCACTCGAAGAAAAGGACTACACACGCAAAGAAGAGTGGCGGTGCTGCGTAGAAGACTGAGAAGACCGTGTTCCTGGTTGTGTTGCTCCGAAGGTGCAGCGAGATGTCGAGATCCAAGGAAACCGTGATGACGTTGCTGATCACTGGCGAAGTGGGTGCGTTTTTAGCAAACATTCTCCTTCGATCAGAAGACGGGGGAAAAAAAAAAGAAATCCTCACCTAGGAACACTGGATGAGGCAGGATCCGGAGCGTCACCGAGGTGAGTATGCTCTGTTGGGCGAGGACGTGGCTGTCCACGCCGGACTGGAGGAAGGCCTTCTTCACCTGGCGGGAGGCGACGAACAGCTTGGCGAGGACGGTGACGGTGGAGAAGAGGGCGAGGGCGGCGCAGAGGAGCGTCCACAGGTGGGCGGTGCCGACCGCCCAGGCGATCCGCCGGGCAGAGTCGTCGTAGATCGTCCAGCAGATGCCGAGCACGGGGTCGACGCCCCAGACGCGGGCGATCGCGCCCGGGAGCACGGTCGCGAGCGCGGCGAGGAAGGAGAAGCCGAGGTAGTAAGGCGTGAAGCCCGCGGTGGAGATGTCGTGTACGACGGTGAGCTGGAGAGGGGGTTCACGTCACGCTTTGAGTACTTGTCGGGCCGTAGGATGTACTACACCCCCCTCTGGCACTGATGGAGATGCGATAGCCATATGACTAATCCCGCCTGGGACTGTCGCCGCTCGCGTGACTAATGCCAGGGGGTGCATATATGCCACTCACCTGCAGATTGACGGCGATGAGCATGATCACAAAGTGCTGGAAATTCCCTAAAACGACGATCTGAGTTGGGATTATGGCGACTGAATTACGTGAGCCCTGACGTACCTGAGAAGACCATCATGACGACGCTAGCGGTACACAAGCCCGGTTTTTGCATCACGACGGCGGAAAACCTGTTTCATAGTCTCCTTCAGAACGAAGCCAAACGGGAAGGGAGAACCGGACAGCCGGGGTCGGACGCACAGGTCTGCGAGACTGAAGAAGACGGAGACGACCAAGACGACGAGGAGCATGACCAGACTCTGCCGGCGGAGCGCGTTCCGGGTGTCCGGATTGCGGTAGATGAGGCCGGCGACGGCGAACACGACGCATGTCACCGCGATTGACAGAACGTTCGGCACAGTCCCTGGGGCGCGTGGACAGAAGGAGTGAGTGGGGCGATACGCGAGAAGAAGAAGAAGAAGAAGAAAAGTTTGGACGGGTCTGGTGGGAGGGACGCGGAAAGGGCTGCGGGCGCCCTCCGCTGCGCATTGCGTGTATGGTGAGCGAAAGGGAACGGTAGACGGACATACCGGAGGCAAACAGCGCGGGATTGTCCATTCAAATAGGACTGCTTGTAACGAATTAGAACTTGCGGTCCCGACCTGTGGATCCGGTCACCGTCCGGGGAGCTGGGGTGGTACGGGTGCAGTGATCGGCGTTTGAGAATACGTTTCGTTGACTTCGAAGGAGCGTGTTATATATGTAAGAGCATGAAAAAAAAAAGAGCGCGAGAGGTCGTCCGGCGAACGAGAGATGGTCAGGAACGCGAGTGTTTGGGGCCTTTTGAGGTTAATTATTTAACTGAATGGGAAAGCCCAGTTCCAAGGAGGATGACACGGGTGGTGGCGTCAGAAAAGCCCTAAGCCGAACAGAGTCGGAGGGAGGGGGGAGACAAATGTGACACAGCCGCGGCAAGGGAGGGCGCCAGAGTAGGGGGACTAGCCTCGCAAAGACGGGTCAGCCGGCTTTCTAGAACCGTCGGGGGGAGAGAGGGGTTCCCATATTTAAGCACTTTGCGCGCGGTAGCCATAAATCTCGTGCGTTTCCCACTCGGCCTCTGAAAGACGGGCGTGCAGGTTGCCGAGATCGCCCCCTCTTTTTTTTTTTCTTTGTTTGTTTGTTTCGATGGGGGAGTTTCGCCGTGGGTTCAAATTCTCAGGCGGCTATTGGGTTCGTTCGCAAAAAAAAAAAAAGGGGGCCGGGTTGTGACGCAAATGAGGGCGCCCAGTTGTGTCTCCTCAGTAACCAACACCTCGTCCATGTGCGATCAGCAGTTTTTTTTTTTTCTTCCTTCCTTTCGGTCCTCTCCTCGCTTGGAGCTACGAGTGGGATTTCAAAAAGGAAATAAACTGCGAGCGCTGATGGGCCTTCTTAGCTCTGGGCCAAGCAGTGGATGGGGGCTGACGCGCACCCATCAACCCGGACGCGGTTGAATTTCAATGAACTTTCCCCAGGTTGTGGCGTCGGGCTGGGTCGCGCCTCGAGATGGCCAAGGCACGTCTTGCACAACTGGGCGATCGAAAAATGATCTTCTGGATATTCTGATGTAGATGGGAGGAGCCACATCAAGGCCACATACGGCTCTGTGAGCGCGTGCCAAGCTTAAATTCACATAGGGGCGCTTGCCACTGCTTGGCTGCTTCAGGCTTAGCATGTTCCCCATTTTGAGCGTCTAATACACATAAAAAGCGTGGCTGTCCAGAGCGAAACCGAAATATCGAGGAAACCCCGTTCTCTGAAGACGTACGACCTAGCAAACGGCCCTTACCTGCCCTCACACACACACACATATATGTGGCTTAGCCCGAGATGAGAGCGGAAAAACAAACAACGATGTGGGTATTTGATACACAAGGAACGAAAAAAAAGAGGACATCGGACGTTGAAGATGTGCAATTGCTTACGATCCCGATTCTTTCGCACTATCCTCACTCGTAGCTCCTGAGAGCGAACAACTGCTTTTTTTTTCGGGCGGTCTACGCAGGCCTCACGAGCGTGATGCTCGCGATGCTGCACGTGCTCGTCCCGCCGCTGACCGTCGCCGTCGGGCGCGAGATGGACACGACCGCCGCGTTGTTGTAGTTCGCGGGGCCGTTCGTGCACCAGCTCGTCGAGGCCGTGTTCGCCGTCTGCGTGGGGTTGAGTGTGAGAGGAGGGGGCAAGGAAGAAATCGAGGACTGACGATGACGACGTTCGTGAAGGTCAGCGAGCCAAAGTCCCAGGCGGTGTCGTACAGCTCGATGGCGAGGATGGCTTGGTTCATCGCCTTGCCGGCTACAGAGATGAGAAGAAGAAGAAGAAGAAGAAGAGTGAGAATTGTGGCGAAATTGGCTATCAAGTGAGCTTGATGGGACGTACGAAGGGCAAAGGAGCCCGTTGCGGTATTGCCGCCGCTCGAGAGGCTCGTGGACCACGTCCCGCTTCCGCCGAGTCTGTTCGAGAAGGCGATATTGGCATTCGTTCCCACTGCACGGTGGAGTTTCAAAGTAAAAGACAAAAAAAAAGATAGCGGCATGTCTACGATGAGTACTCTATCGCTTTGGAAAAGTCACTGCAACAGGCGGCAGCCACACACACCGTTGAACCCGCTCCCCCAGGGCAGACTCGGGTTCGAGCAGCACCAACCGGAGCCGATCCACCAGGTGCCGCTCCGGCCGTCGAGGACCTGCTGGAGGACGCCCGAGTTGTCGGCCGGCTGGAGGCCCGGCCAGAGGTAGTACGTCGCGGCCTTGGGCAGGCGGGGCGCGACGAGTGTGCCGGAGAAGGAGGTGAAGGAGGCGCCGGAGGGGGTCTGGTAGCGGAGGAAGTACCTGGAGGAGGAGGCGGAAGAGGCAGATGGAGAGAAAAGAGGCGGTTGCCTTTGTGTGAGGGGGGCGGGGTTTCAGAGTGGAGACGGGGAGACGGAGACGGACCAGGAGACGGCGTGCGCGGTTGGGAAGAGGGCTGCGAAGACGAGAGGGAGGAAGAGGAGCATCTCTTTGGTTACTTGGGGAGGAGTCGGTTCCCGCAGCTGGAAAATGAGAACGGTCTGCATGGCACACGCTTATATGGGTGGAGAATCCTCGATATACATGTGCGCAAGAACTCGAGACGCACTCGACGCACTCTTAGCTGCGACGTCTGAACCCGTCCGACAGGCGTAAAATAGGCTTTATCGCGACTCGGAACGTTCGAGATGTCGCGAAGGCGTGCGCGAGAAGAGATCCAACACGTCGAGGCATGTGGTGGGCGAGCTGCTCGTAGGGAATCCAGTAGATAGCAGCTATCTGGTGACCTCTTTCGGGAAACTCCTCCCCTCCCCCCAAGAAAAAGGCTTGTTGCCGACAAGTTCGCGAACGACGCTGGCCGAAGAGGTCGAGGAACGTCGGCTAGAAGCCGACGTTGAGTGTTCTTAGCTTCAACGAACCCAAGAGAGGACGGCCCATCAGTTCGCGCCTATTTTAGCATACGGGGGGGGGCGTCGGCAACCCAGTGGAGAACCGTCGGTCGGGGAACGATCGGGGGATTAGTGAGAGCGGTACGCCATTGGACCGGGGGGGTGCGTTGGTGGATGTGCGGGGCGCTTTCGAACGTGGATACGTTTCCCTCCCCTCCCTCATCTGCATATCACAGCACGACTTTGGCGGGAAGTGGGCGTTGCCGCTAGTGGTGATGGAGGGTGGGGGAAGGGAAGGCTGAGAAGCTCAGCGTATGTATATCCGACCGGAAAAACCGCCGTTTTTTGGGCGGCTTTTTTCGACTGTTAGGTACCGGGGGGGTCTTGCTCGGAGCGTAGAGAACTGCTACGTCGCAGGCTCGAAGTTGTCGCGTGCACGGAAAGTGATGTCGTAGGACAGCCGCTGAGTTATTCGGGGGGAGGCCTCGCCTGGAGTCTCAGAGCCCCTCCTTGACGCTTCCTGGAGGAGGGGGGGGGAGCATTCGGCTCGTTGCGCAGGTGTGGTCGGTGTTCGAACTGCACGCAGAGCTCCTTCAGTGGGAAAAAAAAGAGGGAGGTGGTCGATGCCGGGGACGGGCGGGCCGTTTGCTGGAGGGGTTGATGTGGGCGAGGGGGGGGGGCCATGCTCGGTTGGTACGGTGTGCGCGCGCTCTGCGCATGAGGGAAGTGGCAACTGCGGTCGACGATGACGAAGGAGGGAAGCGAGAAGGGTGGGGGTCCGGACCGGCTGATGGGGTAGAAAAACTAAAAAACCCCGAGTTTCTTTTAGGGCCGTCGCATTTTATCCCACTCTTATCTTATCTCTCTCTGCTCTGCGAACCGTTGTCGAGACTCGCCTCTCTCCGCATTAGGACCTACGACGTATTACTTAACCTCGATAACAAAATCCGCAATGAGAGAGAAGGCTGTGCGTCAGTGTCGATAACCAAACGCATGTGAAACATCCTGCAGGGATGCCGTCACTGTCACCCCCCCACACACCTTCTCAGGGCTACTGAGCCCAAGTGCCGAGCCGCGCGCAGGGCTCGTCGAAACGCGTTGAGGGGGAAGGCCCACAACGTCCCCCTCTTTCTCAACGGGTTGCTTGGTCCCCCCCCCTCTCCCGAGCGGTCGTAACGACAGGGGTTCCGCCCCTCTCCCCTCTGAGCGACCGCATCCCTGCAAAAGGCCTGAATGGGTTTTTTTCTTATTTAGGGTGTAGGGCTAAACTGCGTCTGATGGGTGCGATCGAAATGGAGGAGCTTCCGCGGAGGCGTTGCTGGTTGCCGACTCAGGGACAGCCGAAGTGTACGCTTCATCACTCCCTGGCCGCTGGGGTCGTGGCCGACATGAGGCCCATATTGAACCGACGCAACTTCGTGTTTTATTTTTGCGTACATAGCCCTGGCAGCCGTTCATAAGCCTCTCTACGGTTACGCGGCAACCAGCTCGCTCTCGTCCTCGACCCTCTTTTCGGTCATTTTCAACACTCGCCTCCTCTTTCCTCCTATAGACCTCTCTCCTTTCTCTTCTCTCCCCTCTCGCTCTCTCTCCTTTTAGAACGCGTCAGAGACGCACAGCAACAACGCGCCACCCGCCACCCGCCCTACGCGCCCCATCCGCCTGTCCGACCCTCCGCGTTTCGTCACCCCGCCCGTTCCCCTTTCTCTAGACCGCGTCGATAAAGACGCTCGACGTACTCGCACAGAAATACCCCTTAGCCACCTCGACCATCTTTCAACCACCCACACCGGGCGTGTCAATCAGCCGCTCCACATCCACAATCGTTCACGTAAGTCTGCTCCGCTCCATCTTTCAGACGATACATGACGTCCATGGTTGACCCTCCAGTTTTATAAACCAGCCAAGCAACCAAACACTCACTCGACACCACACACACCACATATGAGAACGAAGCGAACCATGTCCAGACTGATCGCCTCGCCCGTCGCCTCCCCGGCATCCGACTTTGGCTCCGCCTCCACCCCCACCTCCGCATCGACCCCCGCCTCCGCCTCCTCCTCCTCAGGCTCGACCGGCACCTCCCTCCTCTCCCTCACCCACCTGAGCTCCTCCCCACCGCCCGGCGCGGCCCTTGCGCCCCCGCTCAAGGCGTACGGCACCCCCGCCCCCCTGCGCGAGCGCATGCGCCTCGTCCACGCCCTCCGGATCACCATCCCGCCCGTGCCCGAGTTCCAGAACGGCGAATTCGTCGGCCCCCAGCCGTGGAAGGTCGCGGACGAGGCCCGCCGCGCCAAGGGCGCCGTCCAGCCCACGCGCGCGAACCTACCCAGGCGGGTGAAGAAGACGCCGTCCGCCGCGCTGGCGCCCGTCGCGCCCATCGTCCCCCTCGCCGTCGTCGAGGAGCCCGTCGCGGCGCCGTCGGCCGTCGGAGAGGCAAAGGTCGACGAGGGTGGGGGAGGAGAGAGCCGGCCGGTCGAGGTTCCGCCGCGCACGGCGCGCTCCGTCGCCCAGCCCGGGCGGTCGAACCTCCCCCGCCGCCGCGCGGCTCTGTCTTCCAAAGTGGGGAAGAAGAAGAAGACGTTCTTCGACTCGTCTGACGAGGAAGAAGCGGGAGAAGAGGAGGAGCCGTCTGCCGTCCCTCGCTCGGCGCTCTCTGCCCTCCCCGCGACGTCCGGCCGCACCGGGACGAGCGCGAGCTGTCTCCAGCGGCTCGCGCCCCAGCTCTCCGTCGCGTTCTTCGACGAGGACGAGGAGAACGGGGGCGTTGACGAGGCGGGCGCGGTCCCCGAGGAGCTCGGCGCGTTCAAGCACGTCGTCTCCGTGCGCTGCGCGCCCGTCCAGAAGAAGCGACGGGGTAGGCCTGCGGACACGCCGGTCGAGATGCCGTCGATCTGGTCGTCGCTGTTGCAGCCGCCGACCTCGACGGATGAGCCCTTCTCCAACGCGCGCCGGCTCTGCCTGACCCTCCCCGCCACCACCTCTTCTCCGTCCCCCTCTCCCTCTTCCGACGCGCACCTCTCGGCGGAGCAGATGCGCGCCGCGCTCGAGTTCGTGCGCGACACCCCTCAGGGCGAGGACGTGCTGGTGACCGCGCCGGGGCTCCGGCCGGGCGACGCGGCCGTGCTCGTCGCGCTCTGCGTGGCCGCCGAGCGGAGGGAGCGCGACGGGGCGGCGTGGAGCGTGCGGGAGGTGCTGCGGGAGGTGGACGAGGAGGAGGACGAGCAGGTCGTCGGCTTTTGGAAGGGCGTGGTGCAGGAGGAGGTCGCGTTCGTCGCGGAGGGCGTGCTGGGCGGTGGGAAGCCTGCGCGCAGGCGTGGCTTCCACTAGAGGCCCGGTTTAGGGGGACCCTTTTTTGTCTCTTTTTTGTTGTCGTCGTTGTTACGGTTGCCCCGTAAGTTATACCCATTAGAAAGGCTGTTGTATGTGTAATATTGCCATCTTATAGACGCCATACCGGCACATGTTTCTTCACTTGGTTTGAGAGAGCGGAAAACCGGAGTCCTTTCTCAGATGGGTGCGGCCCACGGTTGTGGGTTCCGGCTGTCCTTCACGTTCTGTGGGGCTGTCAAAAGCCACGCCAGCTGTAACGGGTCTACAGTTCTCTTTACCACTTACACGTTCAAGCCTTTGGTGCCTGCCACCGACAACGATCCCATCAAGTCGGCACCCATCATGCAGCTGTCTACCATGCAGGCACAACGGATAAGCACCCGATGCCTCTATCAGCTGGCTGCCATTGAATTTATTTATTTTGAAAGCACCAATTTACTGTGGGCTCGTCGCGGTGTCACTGATGGGGTTACTCAGCTACGAACCACGACTGCCTGTCAACAATGAATAATGAAAGGTGAAGAACCGTTTTTCCTGCCTCTGCTCCCTGCGCCAGTTTATATTCTGCTTGATCGGTTCTGCCGTGCGCATTCAAAGAAAAAAGAACAAGCCCGTTGAATGGCACGAACAGTTGCCCTTTAACCTCTGGAAATGGCCCGCACAACCTCGGTCGCTCCCCACTTTGCTTCCCTCCTGTCGCCCACTCTTATGCCCCCCTTGTCGCCCTGACCACTTGGCCAAAGGCTGGAAATTGCGATCTTCAAAGCTTTTTGTCTGTGTATACGAACGTCTTTTCTTGATCCGTGCTCGTCCGATCTGTTGTCTGGAATACGAGACATACGCCCAAGTCTCAAATGATTGACCTCCCACTGATAATATGGACGACCGGTATGTCGACGCCACCTTTTCCCAAATATGTAGCATAAACACCTTTCGGCTCCCCGCCCCCACGCCTAACAATCCACCCCCCCCCTCCCCCGCAAGCGTGCTGACCGCCACTCCAGCCATCTTACCGAACGTCTTGTCGATGCTGGTGTCATGCATCGTCATCTTGTTCGCCGTTGGGATCTACTTCAACCCGAGCACGCGCACGGCTCTGCGCCGGCAGAGCCTCATCATGCTCCTCGCCGTCTTGATCGTGTCCGTGTTCTTCAGTCTCGGTAACCTGTACGATTCACCGTTGGCCCCGTCTGTGTCGCTTCATCTCTCGCTAACTTCAAATTATCGCGACCTTCAGTTTGGGTTACCTAGTCCCCGGAAACTCTCCGTTGTGCGGTATCAGTGTCGTTACGATGCTCTTTGCAGGTATGTCCACGTACAGGACTTTGAGGTAACATACACGCTTATGCGGAAGCTTTCAAGCCAACTTCCAGCACTTTGTTATCATGCTCATCGCAGTCAACATGCAGGTAAACCGTCCACTCAGTTCCATTTCCCTCTGCAGAAACCCAATCAATCGTTTCGTAGCTTACAATAGTGCACCATATTTCGACCACTGGCTACACCTTCTACTATCTCGCCGGATCCTTCGTCGTCTCACTCATCCTAGTCCTACCTGGTGCCGTACGCCGCGTCTGGGGCTTTGATCCCGTTCTCGACATCTGCTGGATAAGAACCTCCGATCCTAAACAACGGGTGGCATGGACTATGGGAACCGCCCACCTCTGGTCACTCCTTTGTGCCGCGATCGCGTTGTGCTGCACTGTACTGGTGCTCGTGAAGCTGGTGACGACATCACGACGAATCAAGAAAACGTTCTCAGAATCGGGAGTGGAGACCAGTCTCCTGGCGCAGCAAAGTGTGCTAACTTCCGTAACCCTTCGAGTGCTGCCCCATCCTGTTTTTTTTGGGTAGAGTTCTCTCATTTTCTGCATACCAAACACGTACTTAAGGGCTCTATCAGTCTTCAGCAATATAGTTACTGTCGCTATGGATCTTGATATCTCGCTAAATGACGGGAGTTCTATGCTCGTTAATTATGCTGCCTCTATCTCCTATGCAGTCCCCCCTCTATTCTTTTCGTTGGTGATCCTTTTCTTCGAGTAAGAATTTCTTCTGTCTTCCGGAAACCTCACACGAAACCCTCTGATCCGCCTTCACGCTCAGTCCTTCACTCTCGACCGCCATTAGACAGCTCTTTGGCAAGCCTCCGACTACACTCAGCGTGGTCTATACCAATCCGCCCACCTCACACGCCCACACGATTGAGCTCCACCCGAGGCCCCATCAAACTTGCCCTTCGTCTACCTCTCTCGACCAAACCGAGAGCGATGTAGAGCGCGGCGTGAAGGCAGGTCCACCGAGCAAACCTGGGCTATGCGGCTCGGATTCGGTCGAGAACGCACTGGACTCAGTTGGTCCTCCAACGACTCCTCCTGGACGACATTTCGCTGCTATTCTGCGAACAACGGGCGCTGCGTCCGCACTACGCCCACATCCCCGCGCGACTATTGCGAAAACCGACAATATGGACTTTGCCACATTGTAAGACTCGCATTCGTATTTTCTGTTAGTTTGGACGTCTGCCTTGTACTATATAGCTGCGTGCTCGTTTCTATTTCGAAAGGCCTAATGCTCATCCTACTTGCATGCGTTTTCGTTTTTTTGCAATTAAACGTGTTGCATACTCTGTATGGTGGATCATTCTTGAAGTCAAGTTATCTTTCACATGCCCAATCGGAGTGCCATCTATTTCATAGAACCTTGCTGACACTGTTATAACGCTAACAATTTTGTTTGTGATCAAAAAGCTTAGTGACAAGGACGGCAATGTACTAGGATACCTGTCTTGAAAAAGGGACTGGAGACTCAGCTTTGAAATTTGACGCACGCCTCCTAATTGACCCTGATCAGACCCTGATTGTTAGGCCTGTCCCCTTTCCAGCGGAGGCAATAGGTCTGATTCAGGGGTTCTTCAGTGGCAAAATTGAGACGGGAGGAATTGTATAGTAAGCACAAAGATAACAAGGCGTGGCGACAATAGCTCCGTGAGGTATCAGAGCATTTGATAATTTTATATATTACTAGAAAGCGAAATGATACATTAATACAAACTGATTAAACTGCGTATGACGCTGCGACGGTAACTCTAAAGGCTTTTACGTGAAAGAAAAGCCAACACACGGAAGGATAGTGGCGGCAGTACCGGCGACGGTCCGACCTCCTCCAATTCTTTGAGAACCTTAGGGCAGGCTTTCGAGTTCGTGACAACGGTACAAACCCATATATGTGAATTGGACGAGTCGGAATGTACACTTGTACGAATGTCTCCTATCATACATATGCCTATCTCTAAAAGCTGAATTTGTTGAGCCGCGCCAAGGGGCTCCATGAAAAGCCGC
>JAZHGK010005390.1:0-69728 GCA_037855215.1 Waitea zeae
GAGAGTGCTTACATCGATTGCAACGCCAGGCAAGAACATTGCCACCGCGAGCGCATGAAAGAACTTCCTCCTCGCGTTCAAACTCAGCGTAGGTACCCGCCGGTCTGCAGCGTCGAAAAAGTCCGTGGCTGCTTGGCTCATCCCCACGCTATTCGGCAGCGTGGGCAACGAGCCGAATGTGAGCCCTATTGGCGTCGACGGTCCACTCGGATCTGGGGACGGATTCGTGCTTGCATCTGTCGACGCAGGCGCTTCAAGGCCCTTCGCTGCGGCGGCGGTCGAAGACGTCGTGGTGGGTGGTGTGGTGCCGGCATCATTCGTTCGTGGGCGGTAGCGACGAGAACGCGCGAGCTGTCGACTCCACCCCGCCACACTCAACACACCTAGCAAGGCCCAGTAACTCAGTAACGCCGGTCGCGACCAGGGTCTACGCCCCTGCGCGATGTACCTCAATGCCCACATCCATGGGTCCCTCCCGCCAAGCATCCAACGCGTCCAGAAACCTATCAAACCGCCGGAAACAAGCGCTGCACCACCGTAGAAGCCAAGCGCGAGTGCGCGTTGGCGCGCGGCTTTCTGTCCGGGGTGTCGGAGACGACGCACGGGCATTTGTGCGAGCTGGCGAGACCAGACAAGCAATGGGGCGAGGAGGAAACCATTCAAGAGCGCACCGGGGACGAGCGCAATTTGGAAGATGAGGAGTGGGGTTGGGAGTCGATAGGTAAAAATGAATGGGGTTCTACTAGGCCATAACTATACGGAACAAGCTCACATCAGTCAGAATATAGGAGAACATAAATGTACGATCGAAACTCGCCTTTGCGACTGTAAGTGACACAAGCTCAAGGAAAAGTACCGTCGCACCAAAAGAGGTTAGAGCAGCTTCTCCGAGAGTGAAAGCGCGATGGGCCAGCCGAATAGAAGAATACATCGTTGATTGGTAAAACAGCGATGCCGTCAGCAACTCAAGGTAGCCCATATCTATATTCAGAGTATTAACGAAGGTAATTATTAATAAGAAAGACCCAGATACACAAGACTCACTCTGCCAAAATCCCCATCCGAGCTTCGTGAATACTGCCTTTGCAACCAACATGCCGAAAGCTACGCAAACGGAGAACAACATGTACCTGCTTATCCTACCCGCTTCCTTACGAGGCACACTGGCCACCTCACCCTCTGGCGCATCCGGGACTTTGCTCCACCTATACCGCCTTTCGTGATAGTGGCTCGCCAGCACATGTACGAGCAGGATGATCGCACACGATGTTGCGAGATTCACAAGGCTGCGACGCGATGCGACGATTGACTGTAAGGATGTCGAGCCACTGGCGGCTACGAGGGGCGGCTCTATGCGCCATGTCCGAGGCAAGAGGTCAGGCATGTGCCCCTCAGTTTTGGACAGTGTATCGGAAAGCTGCAGCGCGGAGTAAAGCATTGCAGAGGCAATCATTGGCGCAAGAATGAACATGGTGAGTATGCCATCGTCACTGGATTCTCTGTCCAACATATCCCATGAGCAAAGCACCGAGTGGGGCCGCAAGATAAGCGTCAAGAAAAGAGCAAAAAAAAGATACGTTGGTTAGTGCTCAGCCACTCGGTGCCAACGCCACGGAAAGTGGAGATCCATTGAGGCCAAGTCCCCGGGGACCCGCCCCAGCACCGCAGCACAGTGGATCAAGATTGATGACTGCGGACGCTCACCTATAATTCTTCGGAACTGTCATCCAAACAAATCCGAAACTGTCTTTAGGCGTGCCGCCGCCAGATGAAACGGATAGGCCGCGGCGGAGTGGTGGAATCGGCGTCTGTTGCGGATCGTTCGGAGAGGGCGGAGGAGGACCGATTCTCGAATTTGTCCAGACCATGTAGAGGACAGATATGGATATAAGCATTGAAAGCTCTATAACCGTAGCCCGGTAGATTGAATCAGTTAAGGGATAGATGTTTCAGCGAAATGCTGCGTGCTGCGCAGCCCTGGAGGCGGCAGAAACATAGGGACATACCACGATAGATCCATACATCCTCCTGCCCGCGAGCCAAGCTTACGACTCGAGTCATGATGCCCGCCAACGACAGAATGAGCAAGAAGCACTCCGCAGCCAACTTCCCGTCCATTGAAAACGTGTATCTTAGCCCGGCGAACGGTATATCACATGAAAGTATGAACCGCGCCGGGAGGAGATGCGACATTTCCGTCGCCTGGTGCCGAGCGATGATGGCACTCAACGTCGCCTGGCTTTGCGCATCTGTCGTACCCGTGCCCTTCAGCGTAGGTATGGCGGGGGAGCGCGAACGCGTGAACGACATCCTTCTTCTTCTGTGAATTTGCTGCACAAGTGAGGGCACGGCGCTCTCGGAACCCGATGCACCCGATCCCGAAGGCTGGTTGGACGCTGAGCCGTTTCCTCCAGAGCTTTTAGATCCAAGCCCACTGTTTCGTCGGACGAGCGAGCCCATCCGGCCATGCCGAATGGTGCTATTGGAGTATGCACGTCCACGAGGAATGTGATCCCAGTCATCTTCTGTTTCCTCTTCGGTGCTGGTGGCTCCGTTATGGCTGTCAAATCAAACAAAAAGCTCTTTGATGAGGTGATGTTCGTGTGCAAGCATGCGGTTGGGTAGCATACTACGGTGTCGTTCGAAGCAACTGAACTATTTACCTGGACGATTCCGAGGCCTGGTAACTCGTACTCCAATCGACACTAGTCGGAGGATTTGATGGGGCTACTTCTCGCTGTGGAGTTGGAGTGCGTTGGCCATGTCCGGACTTGCGGAGGACGCTGCGCGAGAGGCGCGATGAAGCCGTTTGTCCTGGAGGGCTCGGGGAGGAATTAGAGCGTCGAGCTGATCGTGAGCCGCCTTTACGTGTCGCCATGCGCTATGAGTAGATGCCAGAGTTGGCCGACAACAGAGCTGACTTCTGCCGGAAACAGAAAAAAAAATCGAAATATAGTCCAGGTAGAGTTTCGGAGACAAGTTCAGCGACCGACCAGGCGAGCTCAAGGCTCCGAGCGCCAAACAGTGACGCAGGCTGCGCACTTCTTGATTTCAATTCCCTCTCGGCTCGTCGGCTGCTCCCGGTCACCAAGTACCACACGTTCAAAAATTATACCGCAGAATATTGAAGCACAGCATTTATGGATAGAGTAGAGCGCATATGATTGAGCATTAGTATGGGAGAAAAATGAACTTGATATCGACAAACCCATGGGTTCAGTAGGACATGGTGTAGAGACGAAAGCCGACCACAAAGTACTGGTGATCGGCCCAGTTGAAGCGCCGTCGCGGCAAATGACATTCAATGAGCCACGCGGTCACATGAGTCGTGTCGCGGCGTCCACCCCCCATTCCAGCCCTACTTTAAGCGTACCTACCCTGACGCCATGGCCGCCACACCTCTTTCTCAGACTACCACCTGATTTCCCAATGTCCGACAACAAAACCGAGGTACGTCCCCCAGAATGCCGGGAAGGCGTTGCCGAAGGCTCAGGGGGACTTTTTGCAGAAGAGCGAACTCGAAAGTGCCGAAACGGTACCCGAAACCCACGCGATGACGAGCACCGGCTCTGATGGGGGAGCTCAAGAAACAGAAGAAGGTCAGGCTCCCTCTGGAAGCGCGAAGAGCGACGCCCCGACAACCACGGGAAAGCGTCAACGCACCCTTAACGATATGTTCGGAAAGGCAGAAAGTGGGACCACTCCGGCAGCGAAGAAAATGCGTGCTGCCTCTGGGGCAGCATCGACGACCGCCGCCGCCACCGATGCGGACGCAGGTGGGACAGGCGCCTCTAAAGGGACTCCGACTCTCAACTCAATACCGTTCTCGAAATCCGAGTTTGAAACCTCACTAAATGAGGAAGAAAGCCGGCTTCTTAAGCTCGAGTGTGATACAATGGGATTAAGCTGGTACGTCGAGCTGACTTCCCACACCGCCCACTTCAATTTCCAATCGCCCTCGCGTGGTCCAACCATAAAGACCAAGTTGGTGCTAATCGCGAGTTCTGCAGGCTGAAGATCCTCAAAGATGAAATTAGGTATGTAGCCGACCCTGTTCTAAATACAGCAATCCTCACAGACTATTTTGCCTGTTAATGATGATCCATGTGCTCTTTGCTGACTAACTCCTCCGTTCCTGCAGAAAGCCGTATTTCCTCCAATTGAAGCGCTTTCTGTGGAAAGAAGGCGTCACCGGAGTGGACGCCGACCCCCAACTCAAGGTGTACCCATCGCGTTCGTGCCCGTTTTTTCTCACTGTGGTTCCCCACCCGGCAATCTAACAGTCCTCCGCAGCAAACAACATCTATACTTGGTCCAACACTACTCCACTTGGCCGTGTTAAGTGCGTCATTATTGGTCAGGACCCCTACCACGGCCCAGGCCAAGCGCATGTACGTCCAGCCTACCGTCGAACCGAAGTCGAACATCGTGGCTCTGTGCTGACAACCCTTGGCATAATTGCAGGGTCTCTGTTTTTCCGTGCCCAATGGAGTACCAGTTCCGCCATCGCTTCGCAACGTAAGGTTGACGTTTTCTCTCGTTTCGTGCGGTTCGATCATTTCCATGGTTTCATTGTTAGATGTATGCCGAGTTGAAGGCCGAATATCCGAACTTTCAGCCCCCCAAACACGGGTAAGTGGTGTCTCTCACTTTGACCCTCAGGAATCAAACTGCACCCCGTTATTGATCACGGCGACAGGAATCTTATCTCCTGGGCCGAAGACGGGGTCCTCATGCTCAATACCGCGCTCACCGTACGCGCTGGTGCAGCCGGCTCGCATGCCGAGAAAGGCTGGGAAACGTTTACCTCCGCCGTCGTACGTCCTTCTAATTGTCTCGTGGGGCTAAATTCCAAATTCGGATACTTATCTCCTCTCCTCCTCCCTCCCCTCGTTCTGGTTTCCGGCCGCCACTCATTCCTTGGCTTGATCGTGATCCTCCACAAATGATGCGTCCTTTGCGCGGCGGATTAGGTTGACGCCGTCGACAAGTACGGAGGCGCCAATCTGGGCAGCAAGACGGGATACGGTCGCGGAGTTGTATTTCTCGCTTGGGGAGCATGGGCCGCCAAGCGGGTCGCGAAACTGGACAAGGTCAGCCGTTCATTATCTCTGCGATTCGGAGTTCCCCCTCCCCGCTCCGCCGCGGATGCTACCTTTGTCAATCCGCACCCGTCGTCGTGTGATGGCTGTTCACCCCGATCCTCTCTCCCTCTACCTAATCGACCCCCGCACACAAGCTGACTTTGTTCATTTCCAATTTTGGATTTCCCACAACTGCGCTCACACCTCATTCCTAAACTTGCAGAAGAAGCACTTGATCTTGACAAGCGCAGTACGTCCGCCGACCAGGAATCCGGTCAATTTATGCCTGTCTGACTGGTCTACCCTCTTTTTTTTCCCTCCCCTCTTTGCAGCATCCTTCGCCGTTAAGTGCTCGCAAGGGTTTTCTCGGCAATGGCCACTTCAAGAAGGCGAATGAGTGGCTAGAGTCCAAGTATGGTCCTGACGGCTGCGTCGATTGGACGAGCAAGCTCTGACAGCTGGGCGCGTACGGGGTTGTTTGTTTATAGAGAGAGAGATGTAGGCGGAGGTGCAGTTTGTGAGGATGCGGTTAGTTATGGGTGTCATGCCCAACCCCCAAGGCATAGGTCAGATCGGCAACACCACCGTGGCCATCACCGAGAGGCGATCAACCGCCCTCCCTCCCAAGGCCTCGTCCTCACACACGAAAAAGTCTGATGATTTTGCAATAACTGTTCTTCCCATCAATGTCGATCTGTGTACTCCGGCCTGAGCAATCGATATGTAAAACGTTTGTCACCGAGGGGAGTGGCCGTCCGTTGTGGCCGTCGGGACGGGGCAAAATCGCCCCCCACCTCTTGTCGAAGAACACACTGTATTGGCCCCTTGATTGCCACGCACACACGGGAAGGGAGGGGCGGGCGGGACGGGGCGGGGCGCCTTGTGGCTTGTGGCGGGTGGCCGATGACCCTCCTCGGGACGCCACGGACCTAATGGAAGCCCACGCTGCTGTGGAGGGAAAGGAACGATCCGAGATTATCAGCTGTTCCTGGGAGGACGACTACGTTAGACCCGGAGAGAAGGCCCCGGCGGCATCAGTTTGTGGTGCCACCCAACCCCGTGCAAGCGACGGAAGGACGTGAGAAGAAGAAGAAAAAAAAAAAAGGCTGGCACACGGGTGATGGGACAGGTAATTTGTTGGCAGTGTGAATGCAAGAGCGGGACGTAACCTAGTACAGAGCCGTCGACCCAAACTTTCGACCTTCGCAAAGAAAAAAAAAGGAACAATGAAGACAGAAAAAAATATGCGACTATTTCCCAAATGAGACAATAAGCGAATAACATAGCACAGTATCGAGATAATGTAACAGATTGGCATGAGGCAACACACATAACACAGCATAATAGCGCCGAGGACAACGAACGACGATAACAGCAGTAGGCAGTGCTCCCCTCTCCCCCCCTTCTACGCATTGTCCGATGTCCGATGGCTCCGATCGACGCGTCATGCATTCCTCGCCGCTGACGCCTCATCTCGCGGTGGGGGGAGCGAGGAGAGATGTTGCGGCTGGGAGGAGATGAAGAGCTGATGGTTGGGAAGGGGACGGAAGGCCTGGGCTCCGTCCACCTGTCGACGCGCGGGCGGGGCGAAGGACAGGTTGGACGCCATCGTCGAGGCGGCTCCCGAGGGCGGTGGGTGGACGAGCGCCTGGAGGGACGCCGGATGTGGATTCCCGCCTCCGCCGTGCATCGTGTTCGGGTCGTGTGAGGGCGTGGTCATGGACGCCGACGGGTGGTAGGCCGTGTTAGGGTCGAGGTAGGAACGAGGGTAGTTGTTCATACCCCCCGGCGAGTCCGCCCCGGACGTATAGCTCTGAGGCAGGTAGACCGCGCCGGATGAGAGGTTCGATCGCGAAGACGACGAGAGCTGCGCCCAGGGTGATGGCGCTTTTTGAGCGGCTGAGCTCGACATGGAAAACGGTCCAGCCGATTGTTGGCCATAGGGCGTGTTGGGCGTCGAGCTCTGTGCGAAGGAGGGTGAGACGGGCGACTGGGCGTAGGTGGGTGTGCCGGTCGAGGAGTTGGGGAAGGAGGAAGGCAGTGAGGATTGCTGTGCGAACGGGCCTGACCCGCCTCCGCCGCCGTGGTTGTTGTTGTTGTTGTTGTTTTGTCCAGGCGAGAGTTCGGACTTGACGTCGTCTGCATTGCCCCCGATCCACTGCCCCGTCTCGAGCGACTGGGGGGAGGTCTGCAGGCTGTTGGCGTGCGATGTGGGCGAGATGGACGTCGCGCGGGTGGAGACGCCAGAGTCCGCCGATGTTGCGCGGCTGAGGCCGGTGACGGCATTCTGAGAAATGCCAGCAACACCAGCAGGTAATGCTATGGATGAGGAAGTGGACGCCTCCGACTGTGTGGGGCGGACCTTGTAAGGTTTTGGCTTGTCTTTGCCAGTGGGGCCCTTCCCCAGGGGGACACGGTTGGCGGGCGGCATGTTGAGTGCGGCGCGCAGCCGATCGTTCTCTTCTTCGAGTTCGGAGACTCGTTCTTCCATGGCCTAAACGGAAGAAAGAAGACGGGGTCGGGAGGAAAGCGATGTCAGTGGCAAGGAAATTGGCAATGGGGTCTCGAGACAGAATTAAGCGTGGGGGGAGCGAAACGGGTGTGATGAAATACGGGCTGGGACACGTACTCTGAGATGCTCGCTTCGCCTCTGACGGAAGGCGCGTTGGACATCGCGCGCGCGATTCGGCGGGAGGTTGTCGTTGCGCTTGCGGCCGCGTTTGGAGGACATCGTGGCGAGAGGAGGCTGGAGAGGGGCGGACAGGGTGGGAGGTGCGAGAATAATAAAGGGATTTTTCCGCACGAGGAAAAATCGTGGGCTGGTGGTGGTGAAAGCGGTCGGACGGACGGAGAGGGCAGAGAGAAGGTTGGGTGAGGGGCGGTAAGAGGTGAGAGATGCAGGAAGTGAGGGTGAGAGGAAGGGGACTCGGGTGTCGACTCTAGGGCAAACTCGCGGAGCATAAGGCCTGCGCGGGAGAACCGGGCGGGGAGGGGGGCCAGCGCACGGGGCGCACGCGCCGCGACGGATACGGCCTCTCATAAAAGACCCACACCCATGCATACATTAGATCCCATCTCTCCATCTCGGATGCGGCCTGGGGTGTCTAGGGGCTCTCACCGACGCATCCCTTCCAAAAAAACTCCCTCTTTCGCCCATACTGCGCAGAAAACCGTAAACGCTCCCTAGCCGCCATCGCCTGTCAACGTCCGTCATCCTGGCTTAATCGTTTTTCCCGCTTCCTCCTTCTCCCCCCCCTCCCATCTCTTTCTCCGCCCCGGCGGAGGAAGTGGCCACCCCTGCACACACTCGCCCTTCGACATCGCTCGGATTACCACATCCCGTTCACCCACCCATTCACACCTTCCTTCTTCCCTACGACGGCGTGACTGGGTTTCGAGTCAGGAGTCCCTTCTCTCCCCTTTCCCTTCCCTCCCCAAATCGGATTCTCAAACAGATACCGTCATAGCTCCCGGCAGATCAGGTGGGTCAAGCGGCGACCACATTCACAGACGGCAGTGTCGTCAACAACGATCACTTGTACCACATCATCACAACATGAAGTATGAACATTGAACTAACGCTCTGCAAACTGTGCTTTAACCTTCACCGTAAGTGACAACAGGCGCCACCCCCCTACGCCACTCATCTGCCCTCCCTCTCGACAATCACACTATCATCATTCAAGCTGTTAAAGCACACCATAAAAAAAGCGTGTATACTATGCTTCACGTCCAGACCCTCGGATCCGACAGGCACGGCCGCTGGTGACAACATGCACGCGCATAGCCGGTTTGGTTAGCCACTGCCGGAAGCCCCGGCCGTCCGGGAGGCTTCCTTGCGTGCACTGGCCGCGTCCTTTGCCCGCTTGGCAAACAGCTTGTGCCGGGGTGCGGCCTCGCGCGCCAGTTTCTTGTTCGCCGACTTGTTCTGCTCAATATATGACATGTGTTGCGCACCACTCAGCGCGGTCAGTGATCCTGTCGTCCGCTGGGCAGCCTTGACAGGTGCGCCAAAGTCTTTGGACGTAACCGTGCCCGCGAGATCGCCCTCCCCGCCCCGGATGTCGGACCCCAAATCCGCCTCGCTCTCGTTGGCGAGCAGCACGCTCGAGATCAGCTCGATTTGCTCGTCCCGAGTCTTGTACACGAGGTCGGGCATGTCCTCCATCCCGTCCAGCCGGGTGATGACCTTGAACGAGTAGCCCTGGTCAATCAGGAACTGCTGTCGTTTCGTGCTGTAGAACATCTCTTGCGTGTCCTTCGAGACGAGTGAGTAAAAAAAGGCGTTGAAGCCCTCGTCGTTACGTCGCTTAGCGCGCAGGATGCGTCCTGGCAGGGATGGAAGCCGTCAGGTTCGCAACGATCACCCAGGGCCGCGACCCGTGCGGCAGAACATACCCAGGCGCTGTGCTTCTTGGCGGCGCGACCCGAAGTGAGACGAAATCTGAATAAGGCAGGTCGCCTCTGGTAGATCGATAGACGTGTCGCCGACCTGGAAAAATAAAAACAAAACAAATGAGACCCCCCATGTGATGACCGGTTCCCGCCCGTGGTACCATTGAAGCGTGACTCCTCACCTTTGACAAGAAAATCGTGTTGACTTCAGGGCTATGCTGAAACCATGACAGAATTCGCATGCGCTCGGTCTGGCCCGTACCACCGTGGATGTAAAGCTTTTTTAATTTCTTTGCGTAGGCCTGTAACCAAATTTAGTAAGCATGCGTTGCGATAACCCACTGCTCAACGGGTACCTCGAGCGCAAAGACGTTGTCGGAGAAGACAATGATCTTGTCCCCACGGTCCTCGTGGTATTTGATGAGGAACTGGCACGCTTGAAATTTGTTTGGGTTCATGCAATACAAGAGCATACGCTTGCGAGATTGTTCCCTCAGGTACTCGCGGTAGAACTCAGGTGTCATGGGGCACCAGACCTCCGCACACTGTTAGGTGGCGTTTTCGCGCGCCCGCTTAGCAAAAGAGTAGCCGGTGATCAGAAACGCAAACATGCACGATACCTGGACGTTGGCGATATGACCCTTCGCGGCGAGATCCATCCAGTTGGCTTCATACAACTTGGGCCCAATCATGTAGTTCAAGTCTGCAATCTTGTCGTCTTCACGAACCAACGTAGCTGCCATTTTCCCCATATCAGGTCCAGTCCGTCCTCGCCCGGAAAACATAATAAGCTAAACACGCGAACGTACCCGTTAGGCCAAGCTTAGCGTGCGCCTTGATGGTTGTCACCACTCGTCGGAACATCGCTGCCGGGACGACATGCACCTCGTCAAGGAGAATGAAACCCCATTCACGGGATGTGAGGAAGTCCATCATCTTCTTCGACTCGTGTGAACGATTCGATGTGTTAGCCACCATGGAATATGTCGAAATGACGATTCCACTCTCGCCAGCAAACTTACGGAAGAGTCATAAGAAGCTAGTTCGGGCCTCATGGGGATCACGGGGTGACGTACCTTTTCTTTCTGGTCGGCCGTAAACACAGCAATCTGTTTATCAGTAACGTTAGACCACATCATAAACTGTTGCTTCCATTGCATCACAGACACCCTGTTGACTTTGTTTGGTGCCTTGAACTTTGTGGAAAGGAAGAAAAATATACTTACGACGAGGTGCAAAGACATAAACACGACTTCTTAATCGTGCAGGCAGCGGTGATTCCCACCAGGGTCTTTCCGGCACCGCACGGAAGTACAATAATGCCCGACCGGGCACGTCTACACAAAACACAGGGTCAGGGGAAAAAAAGAAAAAGAAAAGCATGTTTTCAATATTTAGACTAGCATTCACTTACCCGTTACCAAACATTTTGCTCAAGCTTGTCTCTTGATATGGCCGAATCACAGTCTGAGGCTTCAAATCGATATCTAGATCGGCGTTTACAGTGTCGTTCCGGAAATCGTACTCCTCGAGCATGGGATACTCGAGTTCGGTGCAACGTTTCTTTACGTCCTAATTTGCACAAGCGAGTTAGGAAAGAAAGGTCTGTCGAACGGATAAATAATGTCACGGACGTCAATTTTGGTGTCGTTGATCTCGAATGAATGAACGTTATCGTCGTCTTCGTCAATGTCATCTGTGACAGATTAAGCGCGCATGTGGGTTACAAATAGCGGGCCAACAAACCGTTTTCTACGCCGACAACGGAAGTGAACAAGTCAGGTTCGTTAGGGTGCGCGGCACCGTTAGCGGCGGCTGTGCCAGCCTTGTTGTTAGCGGCCTCCTCTTTCTTCTTCTGGGCCTCTGCAGTTCCAGGTATGGTTAGAGTGCCTTTTGTCGGTGCCTTGGCGGTGGTGAAGGTATTGGCCTTGATACTGTTGTCCGTCTGTTGGGAAACAACGCGGGCTTCGCGAATCGTTCTGTCTTTCAGTAGAAATTGCAACGTGTCCGGATGGGTCGACTCGATGAAATATTTGTTGTGCTTTAGCACGAGCTTTACTTTCCCGTACGACAGTGTCCTCTCTTTAATGAAGTCTGTGATGCTCTGCGGGATTGGAACCTTCGAGAGCCGGTTTAAAACTTCGATTATGTCGTCTGTCTGTAGACCGACCGACACAGCGGCGTAGAGAGAATATGCGGTGAGCTTGTATTCATGAATGAACGCTGGTCTGCAAAATACATGTTGTAGCGACTACATTTGACTAACACTTGCGAGCACTCGTACCTGCTGACAGGCTCGCTAATCGCAACAAGGAAGTCTTGAGCCTGCTCAGCAATAGGTGAAAATGCCTCCAGAATGATATGTCCGTCCTCCGGGTTAATCCAGAGAGGTCGCGACACGTGGTCATTCTTCAAATGGAGCCAGGAAAAGTCCTGGTCCATGAAGATATGGGATATCATTTTGTTTTGCTGACGCCGGTGGAGGCTCAGTGACGACTCGTTCGCGCCGGGCGGTTCAGACTGGGAAGTTCGTTGCTCCTGCAGTTTCCGTGACAGAGCCGTCAACTTGATTGTTGCACCGCGCGGAACTAGCGACGATGCAACCGCAGAAGGTTCGCCGGACTCGTCGTACTCAGCATCCTCTTCAACCCTTGACCTCTTTGCCGCAGGAGCTTCCGTGACGGGAACTACAAACCAGTGTGAGGCCAGCATAAACGAAAGAGACAAAACACCGTATTCCACCTTCGGAGCTGCGCTTAGACATCATTCTGAAGCGAAAAAAAGGCAGATAGTGGTCAGAGAGCAAGGAGGATGACTAACGCGCTCAGTGGAGCAAGGGACTTTTTGGGAAGGTGAACGCGCCGACGAGTCAAGCAGGTGGCTGTGTGGCTGTGTCCCTCTCGCCTCTTGACTTCCTTCCACATCGCACACCCCTCAGCGCTACCGTCAAAACTCCTTTCTTGCTCACACCATGTGGAGACGTGCTACAAATGAAGTGACCGGCTCTAATGATAGTACGTTTCTGTGTTTGCTCACACGTTCGCAAGCGTCATTGATTTTGCATCGCAGCACCACTGGGCAACCGACGTCGTTTTGGGCCAGCTCCTGCTGAGGAAGCCTCACGTCCTCAGCTCGCCCAGCCGTCACCCTCTGCCTACCCTTCCCAGAGATCCGCTCCTGCTCAAGAAGAACGTCGGACAGAGTCACCTGCAACGCCAGGTAAGCCACTTTTTCTTGACCTCGTTGGTTACAGACATTTTTTTCTTGATGGCAGCGGTCATATTAAGTGACAATAGCACCTCAGACTCATTTACTCACGTTCTACTTACCACTGATATACTAACCCGATATCATTACTTACCGTACAGTTGATCCTAATGCTCCACGTAAACGTCGCAGCCGCTGGGGTGATGTCAAAACCGACATGCCTGGCCTTCCCACAGCTATTTCAGCCCAGGGTGTCTCTCAGGCTCAACTCGACAATTATGCAATCCACCTCCGCCTTGAAGAAATTAATAGGAAGCTGCGACTGAACGACTTTATTCCCCCTGAGCGAGAAAGGTACGTATTATAAATTACTCATAGAAAAACCAGACTCTCATATTTAACTTGTCTTAGATCGCCATCCCCGCCTCCAACGTATGATGCCCACGGTCGTCGTACTAATACTCGAGAGGTCCGCTACCGCAAAAAGCTCGAAGATGAGCGTATCAAGCTTGTCGATCGCGCTATGAAAAACGACCCCAACTTCCGACCGCCTGTTGAGTATCATCAACAGAAGCGCTCGATGCGCCCACAGGATAAGGTATATATTCCTGTAAAGGAGTTTCCGGAAATCAACTTCTTTGGGCTCCTTGTCGGACCTCGTGGGAACAGTTTGAAGAAAATGGAGCGTGAGAGTGGAGCAAAGATTAGTATCCGTGGCAAGGGGAGTGTAAAAGAAGGCAAAGCACGCCCTGACGCCTTCGCTGATGATGCAGAAGAAGACCTTCACTGTCTCGTCACTGCTGATGATCAAGAGAAGGTTATCGCATGCGTGAAGCTTATCAACAAGGTTATCGAGACAGTGAGTATCACATACATGGATTTCTCTTCGGGTAGCTCATCTACTCGCTTCACAGGCTGCATCCACTCCAGAGGGGCAGAATGACCACAAACGCAACCAGCTTCGCGAGCTCGCCGCTTTGAACGGAACCCTTCGTGACGACGAAAATCAGGTTTGCCAGAACTGCGGCAACATTGGCCACCGCAAATACGACTGTCCTGAGCAGCGCAACTTCACCGCGAACATCATTTGTCACATATGTGGATCTGCTGGCCATATGGCCCGAGATTGTACCGTCGGCCGTGATCCTAACGCGCAGCAAAACAGGTTTGGGTCTGGTGGCCCCGGTGGACCCTCAGGCGGCAATCCCGCCGGCCCTGGTGGATTTGACTCTGAATACGCATCGCTCATGGCCGAACTCGGCGAGGGTGGTGGCAAGAGCAGCGGTGAACCACGTGGCCAGATTGGTTACGGCGGGCCTAACCGAGACATTCCAAGTGTGGGTCGTGACGTCCCACCGTGGCGCCGTCCGGAGGTGTGGCAAACGAATCCCAACCCGAATCAAGGCGGTAACCAGGGTCCTCGTCCTGGTGGAGGGGGAGCTGGTGGTTATGGTGGGGCTCAAGGTGGTTATGGGGGTGGCGGCTACGGCGCGCAACAGCAGTTTGGACAACAGCAGGCATACCCAGGTTACGGGGGTTATCAGCAGCCACAGGATTACCAAGCGGGATACGCGCAGTACTATCAGGGTCAGTATGCTCAACAACAGGCTTAGTGCCCCCAGGCACACTCTTAACGGTCACCCGTGTTCCCACTGATGTTACGCTATCCGAGATTCAAATAGCTGTTGCAAGAATCACGGTCCTGGTGACCGCGGTATGTTGTTGACAATTGTTGGATAAATACATTCGTATTGTTGCTAACTTGACTACGCTAAAATATGATACACATTTCACTATCAGCAATCAATCATCTTGGCGTTGTTTTGCCAAAGCCTTGCGTTTCTTTTTCTTCCTTTTTCTCTCTTGGGTTGTCAATTCTGGGTCATCGACGTCAGCTTTACGTTTTGCCGGACCTAATGCTGCTACATTCGTTTCATCTCGTCGAACAAATGCAGACACGAAGAAGCCATTTGTAGCATCTTCTCCTGGTGAACAGCGGATGAGCGAGTTCGCATGTTCTGCCTCCCCATCAGTGCACCAGAAAGCAGAAGAAGGCAATAAGTATGTACCTGGGTTGTCCAGTTCCGAAGCAATTCCCCGCCGAGGCCACCCAGGCAGAACTGTGGCGTGAGGGGCGAGTACAAAGCAATTGTCTGTCGCTTCCTTTAATTTCAGTGCTGCGCGCACAACGTGCTCATTTTCTGTAGCATGTATACTACAGGTTGAATAAACAATCCTTTGTACAGCAGTGACTAAATCGGTTTAGTAAATTTCGTTGTAGTGGGTTTGATAGACTCACAACGCATGGCATGCTGTATCATGCTCAATTGGAACGAGGCGAGTTTTGACAGACGATCTTGCTTCTCGTCATCGCCCTCTTCCTCTGTCAAGTAAGACGAGCGGAGTGTTAACGACGAATCGAAAAAAATTGATCAGGTACAAGAAACTACCAGTTTCAAGAAGGTAGTCCATCCTGTTCACAATCCCGGATCCACTACAAGATGGATCCAAAAGTCTATTGAAACCATGCCCTTAGCGTCGAGCAAAAAGGAACAAAGAAGGATGAAAAACGAACATATGGGTCACTGTAGAGTACATTGGATCTTTTGGATCTATAGCCAAGAAATCTGTGTTGATGGGGACGACATTCTCGCAACGCGCCTTAGCAAGCATCATTTTCAATGTACCAAAACGCTTTCGATCTCGTTCAAAGGCAAAGAGCTGGTGAAAAAATTAGTCTATTTAAGATCAAATTTATATTCCATTTGGACACAAACCTTGCCCCGACCCTGCATAAGTGCACTCAGGTGCGTCGTCTTGTTTCCTGGTGCAGCCGTGGCGTCAATCACTGCAGCGTCATCAGAAATAGGTGGTGAGAGCACCAGCGCCGAAAAACAAGATGCCTTGTCTTGAAGGATAATTTTGCCTGCACTATAGATGCTGTCTTCTTGGAAACGAGTGGAAGATGAAAACACCAAAAGGTCAGGGACATGTTTGTCTTGCTCAAAATTTTGGCTAGGGACGCGACATATTGAAAATTGTTAGCCTCGTCAAAAGCTGGAGCGACTCACAAAGATGTGAATGGATCGCCATGCTTATAGCCAGAATTCAAGAAATGACTAATGGCTTCTTCTATATCCCATACCCTAGTATTCACGCGTACGTAACGAGGGATCTTAGCTGTTGGCAGCAGTCACTCAGAAGCAAAAGAAAGGAGAAGAACAAATGCAACGCACAAGCGCGCTCGTCCTCGTCTTGTGCCAAATCCTCAACATTGCGAGCACCGCGCTTGATTTTGATTTTTTGCAATTCTCCTTTGAGCCTAGTTCTGCCAAGAGAATGTCATACCGGTGGTTAGAGAGGGCTGTTGTACAGAAGATTGTGATGTACTTGTGCCGCAAGATGGCCTGCTTCACGGGTCCATCACCAGCTTGTATCCCCTTAGTAAAAAGTAAATCATGAACCAGAACGAGAGCCAGATTCAAAGATTTAATTTTCTTCTTTTCCTCTTTTAAAAGTCCGGACGCGGTGATGATCTCGGACAACACCGTCTTGTCTAAACAAAGGGGTCTCCAACTGCAGAAAACTACCCAAGGTGTCCCTCACTCACATTTGAGCGTATTTATGGTCAAAGCAGATATTCTCTTTCGGCCATTCTCTGGAAGAGCTGCCAGAACACCCTTGATTGAGCCTTGCTTTGCGTCGAGGCGCTCGAGAGCTTCCGACGCAGCAAAATAAAGATTCATTGAATTATAGAAGGATTACACCTAGATTATAGCATGAAACTTGTATTAGTCCAGTTCTGAGTACATGAAGGCCCAAATGGTAATGACTTGAGCGAAGTTAACCAACAAACGGGCTGCACTGTAATATTTATTAGCTTTTTGTTTGGTGTTCAAGCATTAACGAACAGGAAGGAATGTTCAGTTGTTGAAATTTTTCGTCAGACAAGCGTCAGACAATGTAGATAATTTTGGACATCATCAAAAAGGTATAGAACAATGAAACTCACCAGGTATGACACTGTTACTTATGCCAACAGATATAGTTGTAAAGGCAACATTCAGCGGAGCATAAGCGCTCAGTTTTCCCAAAAAAAATCCCTAAGCCACGTGATCCGGGGAGGTTACTGGTGCCGGGATGCTCTACAGTGTCGCGTAACTTGGCTGCTTCGGGACTTCACCGTGTCAGCCAGCACCTCCTTTTATTTACACAGTGAGCATCCCAAAAGTCTCGGTTCTCCATAATATCTGAACTCTTCGTGAATTTAGTGGCTGTTGAAACTGCACTTTATGACTTGCTCGGCGTTACGCCAACCGCGAGTGAAGGTATGTGTTTTGAGATGGTTTGTCAGAGAAAAGTAGCTCATGGGTTGCGACAAGCTGAAATCAAGAAGGCGTACCGCCGCAAGGTACGTTTAGTTCCATACTAATTTAATTGTATTGACCTATAAATATAACAGGCTATGGAACATCATCCTGTGGGTTTATTTGTCATTTTTGTGTCCCTACATCTGAATCATTTTGCTGCAGGATAAAGTTTGTTAAACATTCGTATGGCAGTCAGTGATATCTCATTCGCTGCTACAGAACCCAGATAACCCTGAGGCCGGGCAGAAGTTCCAAGAGATTGCCGCAGCGTACGCAACCAGTCTTTTTCTCGCATCACGACAAATAACATCATAGCATTCAGATATGAAATTCTTATGGACACGGATAGCCGTGCGGCATATGATAACTTTGGCATGGAAGGTATGGCACGTGGTGGTCCTGGCGGCCCAGGAATGGGCAGCATGGACGACATATTTGCCCAATTCTTCGGCGGCGGAGCTCAGTTTGGTTTCGACTTCGGCCCCGGGCTTGGGGGAGGAGGGAGGCGGCGACCAGGCAAGGGCGAAGATACTGTAGTTCCTTACGAGGTAACCCTTGAGGAGCTATACAATGGAAAGTCGGTGAAGATTAATATGGAGCGGGATACTTTGTGTGAACTCTGCAAAGGGTTGGTACTTTTCCTAAACACTTTATGCGGTCTTGCTAATTTCTGCTCAGCTCCGGGGCTAAAGGATCAGCGAAGCCTAAAAAGTGTGTTAAGTGTGACGGAAGGGGCTGGACGATGGTTCAAACGGCTGTAAGTCCGGTTCATGTCCTTTCCATAGCGATTGTTCACTTTCTTAGCTTGGAGGTAACTCATATGGGACCCATCGCGCGATGTGCACCGAATGTAGTGGCCAAGGCGAAAAATTGCGGGAGAAAGATCGGTATGTTTAATTTATCTATATTAATTGAGTACTCACCGCTTGAGTAGTTGCAAAAAGTGTAAAGGCGAAAAAGTTGTGAAGGAAAACACCAGACAAGAAATACACATTGAACGTGGAATGGCAGACAAGCAACGTATCGTGCTTGCTGGTGCGGGCGACCAGGAGGTATAGTATTTTTGTCTTATACTTTTCCTCAACAAGCTAAAAGTCAACATAGCCGGGCGTTCCTCCAGGGGACGTGGTATTTGTCCTCAATACGAAGCAACACCCCGCCTTTGAGCGATCAGCTGCTGACCTCCTTACAAAGATTCCCATTACTTTATCGGAAGCTCTCCTTGGCTTTTCCCGTATTTTGCTCACTCATCTGGATGGTCGTGGTGTGCATGTAGCGAGTCCACCGGGCAAGATCATTCGTCCTGGCGATACAATTGTGCTTCGCGGTGAAGGCATGCCAACATATAAACGACCTGACCAAAAGGGTGATATGTATGTCGTGTTCGAGGTGGAGTTTCCTCAAGACGATTGGCTTCGGACTGCAGATGCTCAGGTCAGCATCAAAATTATATCTCCGTGGAAAGAAAGTAGACTCATTTAACCTTCAGGCGTTGTCTGCGATACTACCGCCAAGGAAGACTGACGTCGAACCCCGTCCGGCAATCGTTGACGATGCTGAGTATGTGGAGGCAGACGTCGCGAATGTGCGGGGCCGTGCCTTTACACCTGGGACGGATTTCTTTGGAAACGGATTTGGTCCCCACTTTGGAGATGGTGAGGACGATGATGACACTTGGGAAGATGAAGATGAGCAGGGCGCACCCGATTGCCCAACTCAATGATGACAGCCATACTGTTCCTGCTTACTTTCCAATGCCTGGTTGCTTATATTGCTCTGCGGTTCTGATATTTTCATCTGATCTTTCTCACTTCGTTTACCTGCGTTATTGGGCTGTTACCCTCTCTCACTGGAATATGTTCTATGCATCCTCTTCTGCTAGAAACTTGATTACTTTGCGACTAATCCTAATTGTGCTTCACTGCTAGGTTTCGTGTGATAGCCTGGAGTTGAATGGTCTACTCCACCGAAGTCTGCAGCATTTTTACTGCTTACTCAGCTGACAAAGACCGGCAGCTAAGTGCTTGAACTCGTGCGTCCAATGAGTGTCTAGTTTTAACATTCGCCTCTAACATTTTCCTACATTTGACCAGTTATAGCGTGCTTCATGGTTTCATATATATGTCCATTGCCACGGCAGTAGTATCTACTCGGGGTTGCCTCGGCAGCCTTGCTCGTATTTACCTAGTAGGTTGTAACGTCTTCCTTTTACCGAAACATCCTCTAAGCTCTTGCGGCTGTGGGCTGTGCATTCATGGATGCAGTTTTCTAACCGATGCCAAGCATAGTTTGGCTTATATAGCATGTTTATGAGCCATGAGGCGATAAGACATCTGGCTCTGAACTTGAAGTACTCTCAAAGTGGTTATGTCTGCCAACAACGATAACTCAGCACACTATAACATTCCAGCTGCTATCTTATTCATAGTGCTTTACTCTCCGCTGCTATCCATGTTCATCTGGAGAAGGTTGCATTATGCGTTGTGGACATACACTATTTCAGCTATTTATTGCGTTGGTAGGCCCTTGCATATAATTTCTGCTTCAACTTGCTATGCTAACTTGTCTCTAAGCTCGAGTCGCATCATTCTCTATTCGAGCAGTACTCGCTAGATTGCCGTCTACTGCTGATCATAGTGGTTTAAAAATCGCGTTGGCCGTGCTTTCCAGCATAGGGTTCGTTGGATTGATATGGGCTTCTTATGAAATGATTCTTGATCGGTTAGAATTGCAACTACATAATAAAAACGTTTTGCTAATAGGTGAACGCACAGCGAGCGCATAACTGGGATTCCACTTAACGGCTTTCCTGCTATAATTCTCACTAAGCGACACTTTGTTTACTTTGTGATGACTGTAGCATCAATTATCGACATTGCTGGATCTATTCAATGGCTCTCGGCGAAGGACTCTGACGGCCGCAAAACGGCCAGAGATCTGCGGAATGCGAGCGTGTACATATTCTTTGGCATCTCTGTCCTGTTAGCTCTACAGATGTTGCTTGTTGCATATAGAGAACTCATTAGTCTGTCGCATTTCTCTTCTTTTATACGTAAAGCTAACTCTACAATCATCCAGCTCCTTCTCCGACAGGCTTGCGCTATATCGCACCCCTGTTAGCAGCCCACATGATGTGTCTCATGACACGGGAATGCTTCCAAACAGCTACAAGCAACTACTCCAGCGATCAAATCAAAGAGGCTCTTTGGTACCCTTTGGTTGCTGTCCCCGAGTTGCTGGCTGTGTCCATTCTGGCTATTCCTGGAATAGTTCCCGAAGACACTCTAAGAAGCACTGAAGAGGTTCCTGTGTCTGATACTCAAGATTCGCCGCAAAAAAACAAATCCTCCAGAACCGAAGATGCTCCCGGATTGATGGCGCATTCGGAATCTGTCTAGTTGAGCAACTAGTACCGTCACCGTCTTGAAGTGAGCACGTAGTAAGAGCGAAGGACAAATCGGTGAAATATTGTACTGTATTTCATGATATAGTGAACTCTTGAACAGCATGTATTCTGTTTGAATTCTCAGTGTGCTCTAACTCCATATAAATATTTGCCATAAAAACCTAAAGTAATATTCATTTTACAAATAGATAAATTGAATCCGAGGCACTTGTGCATGCCGTAACAGAGGACCCTTTGTATTTCTCTGAAGTTACACTGCAAAATTCTGGCTCAACTATAATGTGTTATTCGGACCAAGTGGGCAATTACATAATTTTGCGCGGATGAAGTTAGAGTTTTGAAAAATAGCGCTTAAACACGTGATTATGAGCACTCTTGATTCAAGACTTGAAAGACATCCTGAGACTTAACTCAGTATACAGGGATGGTGATCTTTGGAAAAAAGGCTTAGATCTCGGGCTATGGGTACTTTCTGATCCTCACTCAGGCGCAAAGGGGCATCATCAACTAGCTGGTCCGAAGATATTCCGTCATTCCCATGTTGGTTGAAGCACACACCTGACCTCCACGGCTGCATTTCTCGGGATCGCCGGAACGTTCGCGTATATATATAACTCCAGCTTTTGCGCGCGGGGGGGGGGGAAGACCAACTCTTCTCTCTCATGTTCAAGCTCTCCTACGCACTCTTTGCATTCGTTGGTGCTGCTGGTGGCGTGCACGCTGCCAGCGTGTCTCAGCCTTTTGGGAAAATTAAAAACCTTGTTCAATTTGGCGACTCTTATACCGGTAATCCTTTTTCCTTTTATCCAATCATTGTGAAATGCTTACTCTTGCTTCTAGACAGTACAGTCTATGTTCCAACGGGCGGGACTACATGGGGACAATATGTTGCCGCGTATGCACATCTCGAACTATATAACTTTGCCATCTCTGGTGCGACCTGTGACAATCGTACTACGCCACGCATATATCCGGATATAACAAAGAATGAACTTGACAACTATTACAATCTCACAAAATATGTCAAACTTAACCCCAAGGAAACGTTGTATACCATCTGGATTGGTGTGTGAGTTCCTGACAGATGTCCAGATTCCGAGACTTAAAAAAGATTGAAACAGGGACAAACGATGTTGGAGGCGACCAGTTAATTACAGGACAAGCTAAAGGCGACTTAGTCGATGTGACATCATGCGCAGTGAATACGATTAAAACCCTTTACGACCACGGTGGACGTAACTTTTTGTTCCAAAACGTACATAACTTCCAACCTCTTCTACTTCTCTCGTTTCTGACCTGGCTTTCCGTTTCAGATGGTACCTTTGGATAAGGCTCCAATGTATACTGCCAACGCGTATCCCGTGAGTCATCTTTATGTCTAACTTATAAATCTACGGTCGTAATCTGAACAATTGTTTAGGACAGATACTGGACAGCGCCTCGTAATACTACTCAATGGAACATTGTATGCCTCGATTATCTGCAGGAATAACTGAAGCTAATGCATGTGCAAAACAGATGATGAAGGAGCTCGTCAACTCTGGCAACAAGCTTACAGAACTCATGGTTGCTGATCTTGCACCCAAGTTACCCCAAGTAAAGATAGGTCAGTCCGTTCCTGAATTCAATACTTTTGATAGCTAAAGTCAGCTTTCAGGCTATTTCGATTCGCATGCGTTTTTCAATGACATTATTGCCCATCCATCAAATTACCTCAATGGGACTGCACCATTAAACATCACTGGTGCTGTTGATGCATGTGTCTTTGCCGAAAATGGGACAGCTCCGCTGTACTGCACGGTTGCCAGTGGGTCCGACAAGGACAGTTTCCTCTGGTTCGATGAGCTGCACCCAAGCGAACAGGCAGATCGTGTGCTTGCTCGAGAAGTTACGAATGTCATCCAAAAGGGGAGCACTAAGTTTACTCGCTTCTACTAAGCGATTGCCTCTGTTGTAAAATAAATTGATAAACTGCGTTTAGCAACCCCCCCCCCCGAGTCCTAGATTAGAAAGAGTGTATTTTGGTATGATATACTCGGTCTTCTTGGTAGTGCCGTCCTACGTTCAGCCATGTCAGATCTGAGCCAATTACATAAGGGCCCTGTAAGGGTCCGAATCACGAGATTGATTGCACTGCTTTGTGCAAATGAATCCAATAAGTGTGTGTGCGGTTGGCATCATAAGTTGGCAGCTGCACAAGGATGATTCGCAGAACGGCTTTATTCAGGGCACTACCGCCCACAGCTCTCATCGCTTCGAAATGTTCTTCAAGGAACGTATTGCGAACAAGCAACTAGTAATGGAGAGAGCACAGCCTCTTGCGGCCGTCACGTTGGGCATATGATACTCCTATTAAATCACCCTTTCACCTTCCCCTCACTCCCTAAAAACCGCCCACACCCCGGTCGAATACAACATTTTCCTCAAAACACCATACAATCCCATGTCGTTCACCAAGGGATCTCAGGACAACAGCATTTCTTCCCAGCCCATTGTCTACCCACCAGGGTTCTGGCCCAACGGTCTCCCACCTCCCACACCCCAATCGTTCCTGAAGGATTCTAAGCCATTGACGAACGGCGCTGGTAGTGTTGCGCCATCGGAGCAGCACAGCAAACCAGGTGGCACGTCGTCTAACACCGGTGTACGCTCCGCTGGAGTCATACCGGGCGTGGACACTGGCGCCTCCGTGGTTGCATCCGCCGGCGTGGTGCCTCGGGTCGGACCCCGTGGTGTCATGCCGGCGGTCATACCAGGTGTGATACCAGCCCTATACCCTGGAATTGTGCCCAGTCCTCCGTCTTCCGTCGAGTCTGGCTCTGAGGTGGGCTCTGTAGTGCCAGCGTAGTACGTACCAGAGTCCTACTTCGTTCGACGAAAGGTGATAGTTGATTAAGCCAAGCTACAGTCCTACATACGGATGGCCAAGATAAGACTTGTGCCAATGTTTTACACGTTGTTCAAATGCAACATTGACCAAGATCGATCCTGCTTTCTTGACTGCACTGAAAACACCTACTCAGAAACTACCTGAGGAGGCAGACCCTTTTTTCGACATGACACATATTCTACCTAATTCTTGGGCCTTTTCGGACAATCATCACGGCTACCATAGAGATCTCTTCTTGATTCATCGTAATTATCTTGACAGATTCACACCTAAACCCATTTTACTTTGCTTCTTTGAACCGCACTCAAATTCCTGACCCAGAAAGAAGTTTACATATATGCGAACGCAGAGGACCTTTCGAAGCGGACGTGTGCCAGCACACAGCCTACCCAAGTTTCCAATAATACAGTGTTGGTGCTCAAAACACTCCTGCACTCTTGACGATTCCCGTCCAACTTCTGGCAACGTAGTTCCCGAACAGTGCCACCTCGCCAACCGCACGGTCAGCGCCGTACGCAGCGTCGAGGAGGTCGCGCAGGAACGCGCGAGCGGTGTGTGGTGACGTGAGCTGGTGGAGCTCGGCCGTGGCGTATGCGCTTGCGAGGGCAGCGCGGCGTGTGTACCACGACGTCTGCGTTGGTAATGAGATGAGAAAGCACATGTTCCGATCAAAGATGGACGGTGGGTGGCGTGTGAACGCAGGGAGAAGGGGAGGAGGAATGGGCGCATCATTATTTTTGGTCAAAGAAGTTGTAAGCAAAGATAGAATTAAGAAGACGGCGGAAAGCGTACCCCGTCAGAAGGATCCTGCGCTATCTTGCAGGCTTCGTGCGCGATACCTGTCGCGTGTGCAAGTGCGGGGCGGGGATTGAGCGGCGGAAGTGGGAGGACGATGCGTGCGACGAGGGGCGTCGTTGGGGTCGCGAGGAGGGCAAACGCCTGACAAGTTTTGTTTCGCTCGTTGAGTCTCTCTTTCACCCAAAACACTCAAGGGAGAACAAAGTGGACTCGGCGCACCTCGGGTAGATGTTGCAGGACGCTCTCGTTCATCGCGAGCCTAGCCTCGAGCGCGTCCCGCACCGTTGCGCTGGGGTCGAGTGGGCCCCCACCTCCTCCAGCCTTCCCCAGACGCGTCCCCGCCCGCATCCTCGACCTGGCGTCGGCGAGCCAAGCTTCGATGAGCGTGCGCCGGGCGTCGTCACCGGTGCCGAAGAGGGTGTTGATCGCGGTCTCTGTGAGCGGCTGTGGCGGCTCGGAAGACCAGGCGGAGGGGATGGTGGTCGAGGCCAGCGAGAGAGCAGTGCGGGTGAAGCCGTGCGTTGGGACGTGCTTGAGTGCTTGAGTCAGCAAAGCGGCTCTGTGTTGATTCAAAATTTCTCGTCAGAAAATTCCATACTGGTAAAAAGGAGAACGCAGAATGCAACGTCCACATACCGGTTGGCCATGGCGGAATATTGAAGGCAGACAGAGAGATAGCGGAATTGGCTCGGCCCGCTTTCAAGGTAAGTAAAGCGCTCGTGACAAATGTGACAGCATCGTGACAAATGTGACGAGATAACCCTAGGACACTACTCGGGAGATACCGACGAAATACGGCTCGTCTCTCTCTGCTTTTGTCGCTGATCTCGCCTGCCCATCGGAGGCGTCCCCTCGCTCACTCTAACTTAAGCTTTTCCTTTTTTTCCTCTTTGCATTACTCCCTTTCCAGAAACTTGACGAAAACATGTCTGACGACTGGGGTAACTACAACATCGTCTGCCGCGACGTGCGGTGACAGAGGGCTGAGGGAACCTGACGACGACCTGGCAGATCAATCCTCGGACGAGGAGACGAAGAAGACGAGCGCACCCGCGGCGCGTAAACCACCTGTGCCCATCAAGTCGTCCAAGTTTGCAGGCGAGGATGAAGAGGAGAGCGGACCCGCCGTGCGTATATCCGTCTTTTTTAGCTATTTTATTTTATTTTACTTTCGCATCGACTTTCTCCCTCCCACCCGCTGCATTACGCTGACGCGAATTACGTCCGCCACCTCCAGAGCGATTGGGACGCCGAATCCTCCGAAGAAGAGGCGAAGCCCGCCAAGCCTGCAGCCGCCGCCGCGGCTGCCGCCCCGCCGAAGAAGAAGGGGACGCTGAAGGCGAAGCTGGCCGAGAAGGAGGCCGCGAAGCGGGCGGCCGGCGCGGACGACGGTGACGACACGTATGACGAGGACGCGGTGCTGGATCCGAGGGAGAAGGCGAGGCGGGACAAGGAGCGGGAGTTGAAGAGCGATTTGGACAATGCGGCGGCGCTGTTTGGGCAGAGCTCTGGCGGTGAGCTAGATCCAGCATTTTTGTTCTTATTTTGTGCTTGCATGCTGATTATTATTATTTCTTCGTGTTCTCTTTCACTCGTTACTCTTTTTTTTTTTTTTTTTTTTTTCCTCATCGCTTGCAGGAGCTGCGAAGGATGCACCGGCGTTGTTCTCCATGAACCCGAAGACGAAAGACGAATTTGTCGAATTCTCAAAGCAGATTATGGAGCAGCTAATTTTGCGACACAAAGGTTCGCGTTCCTTTCCAAGTTTACCTCTCTGATCTTATCTGATTACATGCCTTTGCCTTTTGCCCTACGCTCCGCTCGCCGTCAACAGACAAGCCACTGTACGCGACGTTCGTGGAGGCACACGTGCGCGCGCTCGCGGAGCCGCTGCGAGATGTGGACGTGCGAAAGACGGCTTCGGGGCTGACCACGTTGGCGAACGAGAAGCAGAAGGAGGCCCGGGACAAGGCGAGCGGGAAGAAGAAGGGAACGACGAAGAAGCCGGTGTTAGGTGGAGCGAAGGCGATCACCAAGTGCGTATCGCACGTGCAATTTTCATCTCGTCTTTGCTCATTTTTGTTGCGTATCGTCGCAGAGTCGACACGGGCGCATACGAAGAGGCGTTAGACGACTTTGGAGACGATGATTTCATGTGAAGGCGATCGTCGTGCTTTGTACCTTCCTTTTTTTTTTAATTAAATTTCTCTCTTTCCTCTCGTAAATTGTCCGAAGACGTGCCGCATACACGCGGTTATCACGCAGGGGGGGTGTGCATACCTGGTTAGCCTTATCTCTCGGCGCCAGAGGGAAAAATAGGACGGAAAAGAGGGGGGTGAAATGCCCACGGGTGGGTAAGGATGGCCGTTGGGCGTGGGTTAGGGCGTCGGAGGGGTGATGAGAGAAGTGCGACGGGAGAAATTAATGAAAAACAAAGGCTATCTTGCCACGCGGCAAACACGCATGACAGATGAGAAGATGAGGCCAAGGGTTGGGACTCTCTCGGAGGAGAGGGGGGGGGGTAACAGAGGTAGGGATGATGCAGTTGGGGTGATGGGCTCGTTCCGAAGCGATGGGAACAAGCACTGCCAGGCCATGGACCGGTGGTCTCTTTTTTGTTGTTGTTGTTGTGTAGGTTTGACCGATCACGACGTGTGTTAGGAGCGACGCCGAGCACGGTAGTGTTAATCGAAAGAGATGAATGAGGCACTGTTGCTACCACTACTGCGGAAGGCTGTGGTGAAAAAATAATACGGTGCTAGGTCAGTTCGAGTCGAACTCGCAGGATGTGGCGAGAGAGAGAGAGACAAAAAAAAAGACTTTTTATTTTTTTAAAAAAAAGCGAAAGAGAGGGCTTCTCTTCTGGTGACGACAGAGAAGTGGCACTCTGCCCTTTTTGGCGTCCATCTCGTTTCCATCTAGCCCCCCCCTTCTCTCGCAGCCCCCTCTTCTCTCTCTCCTCTCCTCTTTCCTCATCTCCTCCGCCGACTCCTCTTTCTCTCCCCCTCTCTCCGCCCTCCTCATCGTCTCCGGCGACGACGACAGTCGACAGCAGCAACAGCCAGCATATAGCTTCTCGCTCCGCAGTCCTTGTCTCAGCCTCTCCACTCTTCACTCAGCACACCGCCTCGCGCTGGAGCCCGCCACGCGCCCCCGTAAGCGCCGGCCCTTTGGCCGGTTCTTCGCCCGCTCCCCTCCTCGCACCAACACCACTTCTACCCTCCAAGCATCTCCTAGGCAATCCCTCGAACCTCAGACGGCCCCTCCGAACCTACCCTCCCCTACTCTCCCTCTCGTCAACCGCGCACTCCGCCAACAGAGCGCAGGACATCACCCCCCTACTGCCACCACCACCACCACTACCCCCGCACCTGACCACTCCACCGCCGTCGTAGACGCCGCCGCCCCTGCGCCACCTTCCACTCTCCCCTTCAACGCATCTCCGCCGACCCTAGCCTCCGAAGAAGCGTCGTCCCCCCGCCGTGCGACGACGCTCATGACCGCCTCAGACCCCTCCCACCTGCGCGAGCGCAACCACGCGCCGACCAAGGCCTCCCTCAAGGCCTGGTGGTCCCAGTTCACCCTCGCCACCAGAGGGAAGAAGCACGCCCAGACGACCTTGCAGGCCAGTTGGCCCCCAAAATGTACGCCTCCCACCTTTTTTTTTTTTCGACACCCACTCTGTGCGGTCACCTTTTCCCACCTCTCCCCACCTCGCCCTTTCCCCCACATGCACGCCCCGCCACAAAAATACGAAAGTCGTCCTCTCTCTAACCGACTGATGGATACAGCGCAGGAAACCCACCTCGTCTTCGGGAAACCGCTGCGCGAGAGCCTCAAGTACGCCAGCGTGCAGATATCGACCGCATCGCCCTCGGGCGACCTCTACGTCTGGGGCTACATCCCCGTCGTCGTCGCCAAATGGTCCGTCTACCCTCCCCCCCTCCGCCCTTTTCTCGTGTGTCTCATTTTTACGTCACTCACTCCAAACGGTCTATTGTGTCGTCGGAACAGCGGGCTCTACTTGAAGGAGAACGGTGCGTGCGCACTCTAACTGAATGAACGGCGGCAATCGCGAGAAGTCCCGTTCTTTTTTTTCATCTGGCTTATCTTTCCTCCTCCCCCTCTCCACCCCCAACCCTCCCCAATTTTCCCCACTTCAGCCACAGAGATCGAAGGCACCTTCCGTGTCAATGGCTCAAATAAGCGCATGCGTGACCTCCAGGCGATATTCGAAACGCCCCCACGTGTGCGTCTCCGAATCCATCTGTTTCGCCTCTGATCCCTCTCCTCACATCTCCTTGTTCTGTCCTCTTTCCCCTCCTCCTCTCCCGCCGCCTTCGATGGCTCTGCCTTTTTTTCCCCTTTTCGGCGTGGAACCATCCATCTAGTATGGGAAATCCATGGACTGGAAACAGGAAGCCTGGACCACACACGACGTCGCTAGCGTCTTCAGACGGTACCTCACCCAGATGCCCGTGCGTGATTTTTTTTTTGTGTTTCTTATCTTCTAGACGGCGCGTGCCTGACACTTTTTGGCACACAGGAACCCGTCATACCCGTAGACTTGTATCACGCCGTACGCAAAGCCTCCATTTTTCGAATCGCGTGGAACGACTAACTGATCCTCGTTCTCGCCCCGTCCCGACCCTCCCCCCCCTTCCGCCCTCTGCTCCGTCATCAAACACACAGTTCCGACAACCGCTCGCTAAGGAGCCGGTCAATCAAGACGAGGCGATCGCGGCGTACAAGCGGCTCATCCGACAGCTGCCCCGCGCGAATCAGTACCTGTTGTTGTACGTGCTCGACCTCCTCAGCGTTTTTGCGCGCAAGGCGGACAAGAACCGGATGGACGCCGCTAGTGAGTGTTCGCTCCCCCCTGCCTTTTTGCGACACGGAGTTTTTTCTTTCCGTCCGTGGGGCCGACTGCTTTTACGTCCGTTCGCGCACGTCGCTGTCGGGCCCGGCATCAAATAATATATTTGCCTGCCTGATCCGCGCGTCAAGCCTTCTCTTTTTCGATTTCTCATTTCCGCAATCCTCTCCACGTTGGCGCTGGACACTTTTTTGGCTGATCTGCCCGCACCGCCTTCACTTCCGTTTCACTTAGATCTCGCCGTCATCTTCCGCCCTGGCATCCTTTCCCACCCGGACCACGAGCTCAATCCGACAGAACACCGGCTGAGCCAACGTGTGCTCGAGTTCCTGATCGAGCACCAAGACTGGTTCATGGTCAGTTCCTCCCCCCACGTTACACACTCCAGCCCTCACAGCGCTCATTCAAACCTTGCCTTCTTTTTTTTTCCTCGAACGAAAATCACAATCCCTCTTCTCGGGATATAGACGGACGTCAACTCTCCTCCGCGGAACGACAGCGTCATGCTGGGCGCCGCCGCGTCCTCTCCGCGTGCCCCTCAAGCGGAAGAGCCGTGGGAACGCAGGATCGCCGCCCCAGGTCTGACGGACAGCCCCGCGGGGTCAAACACGATCTTACCCTTGCCGAGCGCGCACAACCCGCCGCCTCCGCCGGTGCAACAGGCTCAACAACAGCAGCAATGGGTGCAGCAGCAACAACCGCAGCCACGGCGGAACCAAGACGAGGAGTGGACTTACTCGCCCGAGTCTGGGTCGCCTGGGGTGACGGTTGCGCGGAGCAGAACGTTGAACGACCGAACAAAAGGTGAGTTTTTGTGACCTCTCTTCCCAGACTCTCTCGATACGCTTGCCCACGACACCGCTCCATCCCTCATTGTTTCTTCCCTCTTCGTCTTTCCCCTCCCTTTCTTATGTATGCTCCCGAACGATATTGGTTTCTGACAGACGACGCGTGATCCCGCCATCTATGCACCACTCACAGCCCTACCGATACCCGAAGACACGCAGTTCGCAGGCGTCTCCGCCCCCGCACACACCTCCCCGCTCGCCCCCGTCGCCGAAACGTCTGCGCTAGGCGGCGCGGACGAACTCGGCGCGCTCGTCTCCTCCCTCTCCTCCCAAAACGCCTCTCCCTCCACCGGCGGCGGCGCGAATGTGCACCGGTCCCGGACGTGGGCGTCTGGCCGTACGGGCCGGTCTTCCCGAAGCGGCGGCGGCGGCGGGTTGAGCAGAGAGAGCAGTCTGAGGGGGACGAGGGACGCGGGGAAGCCGTTGCCGAGCCTGCCGGACGAAGCGAGGGAGAGGAGGGTGTTAAGGAAGCGGAGGGTGTCGAAGGACTTTGCGGCAGAGGCACCGGTGGGGAGATAGCCCGATGACGGCTCTTCCCTCCTTTGCTTTTGTTTTCGCTTTATCTCTTTCGTTCTTTTTTCGCCATGATGGTTATGTTTGGACAACACCTTCGTATTTTTTTTCTCTGTTCCATTTTTTATTACGTCTTCGCAGTATTAGTGTGGCAGGAGCACTTATTTCTCCCGGCTTGTATACATGCATCCCTACCACCTTTTTTTTCCTTTCTTTTGTCGACTTCTGTTTCTCTCCCATATTTCCTGATGCGGATTATTTCCCTTATGACGAGCTTAGTATATGCGCCCTCTTTCGTGGTTCGACGTTACCTATAGTTTCTGAGTATTAGTACATGAGAAATGACGGATAAATGTGAATGTGTCTTTGCATCTTTTTTTTCGGCAGAAACAAAGTCAGAGAAGGTGCAATCACTATCCGCGGTACGGTCTCTACTAAGTAAAAGAATATGGAACAGCTGTTGTGGATTCAAACTACGACAAAGCATCTCACAACGCAAAGATTGAAACATATGCATCCGCGTTCAACTGGCAGAGGCTGTTCCCATAAGGCATCATCACATGGTTCATGTGGAAATGGTGTACATAGTCACCACTGAGTTTTATCGACGGCTTTGCCCATTGCCATCTCCATCGCCACCACCGCTCGACCGGTCTACTTACAAATCCTTCGGATTCTCGTGAGTGCTTTAACCTCTCCATCTCTAACCAAAACGACTGGTACATGCTACCATCCGTTGCTCCTTCCCTCTTTTTTTTTTAAAAAAAAAATCCACCACCCTCGGCCCCAACAGTGTCTGCCTGCTCGTCGAGTACCCACCAGTTCGGGTCCCATCCGTAGTCGTGTCACCTTTGTTTCACACAGTTAAAGCTTATATGCCCCTTGCAAAATTGGTGATACGTTGTCGAGATATGCACATCATGCCTCACATCACTTAGAGTTTGAAACAGAGAGGACGTTAAGCTCTCTGCTGAAGATTTCATGATAAGATTGTACCATTCAACTTGAGATCCCATGTACGTTGTGCGCCAAGGCAATCGTGTTTGCCAATGTGATATATACAATACACAGAAGCAACGTTTTCCTTAGTAAAATAGACCTCCACAGTCTCAGGCACCCATGTGGACAAATGTTGCCCACCGACTCGGCTGAGCACCTGCTTTCCGGAGTTTCTGTACTGCGTCATCCAAGGCATAAGGAACGTCATCGAGCTCAAAGGTCTCTGTCTTAAGCAATTCTGTATAAATGGACTTCGCCATCTCCGGTCCGTCGCGGTCATCCATCGTCCTATTCAAAGTTCAGCGTGACAGTCAAGTGACGGTGGTGTGAAACCGCGCTTGGCTACTTACCACATCGTTCCTACCACACTCCGAAAACCGCAGAACAGCATCGACGCTGCCAGGTGCACAACTTGATCTGGCTGCTTTAGGTCTCCCTTTGCCGTCTCGCAAGCGCTCAAGAACGCAAGCGTCGCATTTGGTAGCGTCAGCTTGACGAGGTCTGCAACGCTCAGCTTGTCGCCGCGTAGCACAAAGTGACTCTGTAAGGCGTCTGGCGTCTGAACTCCGTGGCATGCAAGGTGGAGTATATGCACAGCGTTCAAGTTTTCTAAGACAGTGTGAGAGCTAGGATTTGTATCGACAGTTGCGCGAACGCCAGCGGACGCCATCAACTTTGCCACATCTTCTACTTCTCTCTCCGCACTGGGCAAAAGCCCGTAACTTCCCACATTGGCCTCGGCAACGAGAAGAGCGTTGAGTGCTCCCCGTCTTATGGGATGCGAATTCCGACGAGCGTTGATCAAAGACGACAGCGAGGGAATATAAGATGATACTACAAAGTCGGATATGGAGGTGACCTTTGTATCAAGGGAAATTCCGTAGGCAGCATGCAAAGGCAAGTGAGCAAAGTCTCCAACGGGGCACCAGTAGAGGCGCGGTCGACTACGTCCATGCATAGCCTATATAGATTGAAGGAAACTTGGGTGAGCAAGAATATAAAATTAAATAGGGTATGCTTACTGGTAAAGTAAGCTCCAAAACAATAGGGTGCACGATGTATTTCCAGATCTCATTGAGAACAACATCAAGAGGGGGGGTCGCTGTCTTTGGAGAGGCTATCTTCAAAATCCCAAGCCTTTGCTCAGGGCTTGAGTTGCCAACACAAGATTGCACTGTAACCTGCTGATCAACGCGTTCAAAACGAGTACGAAGCCACTGAAGTCGCTCGGGAGTTAGGTCGTGAAGCCGTAGATATTTGAACTCCTGTGAGTTCAATATCAGTATTGCAAAGCACGCCATCTCGGTTGCCAGCAGCAGCACTACAGCGCCCCTGTTAGCCGCCTTTGTTAGTTCTATAAAGGGTTCGATGGACATAAAATTGCTGAAGTCGGGTCTGGATCTGATCTCGTCTAACATCGATTGGACTTGGGCGTTGAGCTGACGTTGCTGTGCGCTCCTCTTTTCCAGTTCAAGTAGTCCACCACCATCGCTTACTGATTCTACGTGTAGACTTTGCTCTAGCTTTCGAAGCAGCTCCTGAAGCCTTTTTTGCTCCTCACGAGGAAGTCTGTTCAGCGATGGTGATCGCAGACGAAGGGCCTGTGTCCAAAACACGTTGCGGCCTTCCTCAAGGGACTCTACGGCGGTGCTGATGTCTCCAAGAAGTAAAGCTCGAATAGCTGCAACTCGGCACAAGTGTTCTGTGCCTTTCAAAGTCTTCAAACGCAGGGGCATGCTCATCCCTAGATGTGCAGCACGAGGGAGAAGCCGAATGGCTTGTATGTACACTGTGAGTGCTTTCTGGGCCAGTTGAACATCAGACGTATAGATCTGCTGAAGGGCGCGTTCAATGGAGTGTACTGTGGCCGACATCAGCTGAAGTCGTTTTTGAGTTGTGCCTTGCAAATCATCAGTGTTCGCAATAGATATGCGATCAAGCGCTTCATTCCAAGATTCCTGTGTGCCATGTTCAAGGAGAGCTTTGGCAAAGGCATATTGGGTGGCTGCTTTCATAGGATGACCACGATGCTTCGACTCGAGGGCTCGCCTGTAGAGATCCATGGCTTCTGCTACTTGGGACTTGTCCTTTGAGACCTTGTATGCTCGTAGCTTTGTATCCGCAAGTGCTGTAAGGGTGCATATGTGATGAACATATCCTGGAGGGCGAAGAACGAGAGCCCTTTCATGTAATTCGGTTGCTTTAATAAGATTGTCCATGTAATTTTTGCCCTCAGAACAAGCAACCAGACATTCCGCCATGCCGTGTAAGCATGCGCTTTTAAGTATATTGTCATCTATAGGAGTTTCCATAGCTTTGCGATAAATTTCGATGGCGCCGGAATAATTGCCTTGTAGTTTCAGGCTATCAGCTGCGACGTGAAAATTGAGAAGGTACAATGGGGAGGATGGTGAAGCTAACGCAATCGCTTCTTCCGTTAACCGTGATGCTTCGAGGAGCTTGTTGTTTCCTCCAAAAAGCTCGAACTGTTCGATAAGAACGCCGGCAAGGTTGGAAAGAGTGCAAGAACGCCGGTGATGTCCTGGAGGTCGCAAATTTAATACTTCCTGATTCATCATAAGCGATATATTCAAAAAGTCCTCATTGCCAGTAGTTTGATACTGACAATATGAAGTCTGCGCACAACAACTTAAAGCTAATTGTCGCAAAGGGTGTCCAGGAGGACGCAAACGAAGCGCTTCCTCAGCCATATCACTAGCTATTTCCAGATCAACGTTATCTCCCACATCAAAAAGAGACAGAACTTCCCAGGCGTATTCGACAAGAACCATATGACGAAAGGGGTGACCTGGAGGAGAAAGCACAAGTGCTTCTTTTAAGAGGGCTTTCATTTCATTTTGTAGGAGTTGATCTGGCAAGAACTGTGGATGTTGTGCCAGTGCAAATGCCAGCGATACAAGAAGAGATATGCGAAGCGACTCAAAGCGTGTTTTAGCTGATGCATCTAGTGCCTCTCGAAGAAGTGTGACAGCCTCTGTGTGAATAGTCTGGTCCCCTGTTCTGGCGTATAGTGCACAAAAGGTGTCGCCTAAGCTCCAAACTTCGAAAGATTGGTGAGATCGCTTGTCCATATCTTCGGAAACAGATTGCCGGTAAAACGATACCGTGCTTAACAATGTGTCGTCATCACAATTCTCCGTGTAAGCCTGTTGGAAGGATACGACTGTTGCCAACATCTCCAATGACTTGTCGTATAGAGCTTGGCTTGGAGCTGGGCTTTGTCTATGAAGAACTGAAACAAGCTCTCTGCCAGCTTCGACAAGTAGTTCTAGGTTGCCATTCGATTGAAATTGACCTAGCGCTGTGAGTGGGTGATCCTGGAAGGAAAGATCTGGTTGTAGGGTATCTATCCCTGCAGAATGGTCTGCATTTGAAGAATCGTTCATAGTGCAAATTCCAGCAGGAAAGGAGCAGTATCGGATGTAACAACCTCGAAGGAAAGACGGCGAATAGAGCTACGTATAGTGTTTGTTGGTACGTGAGGTTACTATTTATCATCAACTGCAGCCGTGTTAGTATCGGGGTGATGGAGTTGAGTCATGTTAATCCACCTACTCTAACCGGTGGCGTCGGGAAAGGTACCTGTTGAGCAGGTAGTTTGAACAATCATTTGTGAGCTTGAATATAAAATATGGACTTTCGACTTAGTCTCTGTCCGACAAATTGCTATCCAAGGCGATAGCAAGGGTTTTTGGCGAGGAAAAGAAACAGTGACAAGGCTGGTGCGGCGGTGGCAAGCCCCCATTGACTCGAAACGCGTAACTAAACCCACGTGTTGTGACTTTCCCCTGAGGCCTGAGAGCTTGACCCAAAACGCGTCTCACTTTGATGTCCGCCTCCTACACACTCGTTTGCACCGACCAAACGTAATTACATCTGCTTTATATATACTTTGATCTCATATCTGGGCCATTACTCGGCTTACGCCCCGTATATATCTCAAATTCGTTGAATATTCCAAGCATCGTAAATTTTTATCTGATAGGGCTTAGTAATGTACGCAGCTTAACATACCAAACCATTCGCTTGCTTTAGTAGATAATAAATTCGCATTTTTACCTACAACGTAAATCAAATATTAGATGAATCATTTCAAAACAAATCTAAGACAGAACTGATTGCGTGATAGGGACGCTTCCAAACGGTTCTTGGATCAATCATAGATTGCCTGTAAGTAGCAGTCATAACTTTGTTCACGATTAGTGTAACAGTTGCCAGTAGAGCTCAGAAAAGAGTTCTTTGCGAATAGATGATAACGTGTAGAAATAGAGATAGAGAATCACCTACTTGAATATCATCATACAGATATCAGTGCAGATATTTTTAGAAAATACCGTCACACAGATTGTGTATATGTGATGGGACCGGGTAGTCTCTAAGACATGGAATTTGGGGGCTTGTTTCCTGCCAAAAAAAAGTATTTCTTGCAACCGGTAGCAGATTACCGAACAGGGCATCAGCACTGAGAAATGAGCATCGGGCCGCCACATAAGTAGGCGACCGTCCTCCGGCCCGAACAAGAAGAGATTTGCCTACTCGGCGCAAGGACGTGGAAAACTCATGTGAACGAGGACCCCACCTGACGGAACTTGTTATCGATGTCGTGCGCTGAGCAAACTCAGTACTTACTTGGACGCCCCTCTCAAGGTCACGAGTCCACGAGAAAAAAAGCAGGCAGCTGTTACGGCGGCGCAGCGTGTTACGCCAGGGGCGAGAATCATACACCATCAATCGAGCTCTTTTAGACTATCGGCCACCGAGCCGCAGCAACGTGTATCACAGTCGGACGAGCAAGCAGCTCAGAAAGGCACTTTGATTGGAGAGATTAGATTAAGAGTTGTGGCCATCGGTTCATTTAGGACTTGGTCGCTGCCGGGCGGGGCCATCCCTAATAATATGTCGGGCGCAAACTCAAGTGGGAAAACACAAAAGCGAAACAGTATAGGGTCTTCAGGCGGCTTTCCTCCTTGCCGATACTTATTTGTAATAGGCGCATCCCCAGGCTGTAGCACAAAATATGCGTACGAACGATACAACACATCCGCCGCTCTCGCTCCTCCCCAAAACCCCACTGTCGCCTATGGCTCCATCGAATGCACTCGGGCCTGCGGTTGATAGGCCACAAAGGAACGCCGAAAGGAACTGATGCCGTTTTTTTTTGAGAGTGCATCGACACACCTGTTGGGGACAAGCACCCTGGTCCCGGGGTGAGCTAACGGGAGAATCGACCGCAGACATGAGCCATTCTTCCGGCGTCCAAGGGTTGGCCACCCCCCCGGCACGGACTAGACTTTTTCTCACTTTTAGCGGCGTGTGGCTGGGCCTTGCTGTTGGGGTATGACTGAGAGTCGAGCCATTTCAGGTTTTTTTTTTTAACAAAAAAGAAAAGAAAAAGGGAGAATTGACGGAACCGGATTGGTGGAGACCTGAGTCGTTTGTCCGGCCAGTTGCAAGATGATGGAAGGTGGGGGGGGAAGCACAAAAGTTATGGGTGCGTGGTAGGCATCGCGCCCGCGTTCATAATACATACAGGTCACGTTTGATAAAATTAAATGAGCCTAAAGCTGACTGGGCTGACCCTATCTATCCGTAATGAACATGCCGTGGCGTGAAATCTGAAGCTTTGAGCTTCGAGCGCTGGTGATCTTTATTCCAGGCTGGTGAAAATGTCAGCATGCAACAAAGAGAAGGCGGCCGAGGGTGAGACGCGGCTGGGATAGTGAACACTCGCGTCGAACGTTTGTGTGGGGGGGGGGGGCAAGGGCGTTTGAGTAGTCAGCCCACAAGCTTTGCTTATCTGTGGCTCACGCCATATACAAATTCTGTTTTAGTTTTATGCGCTGCGGGGGGAGGAATATGATGGGCGGCGGGAGGAAGGCAATCGCACGCGACTGGGGGCGAAGAACGCGACAAGGTTTTGGGGCGGCGCGCGAGGGGAGGAATGGGGGCAGGGGCAAATAGCAAGCGTGTAAATACTCCCTCTCGCTTTTTTTCTTCTTCTTGATCTCTCCAAGACATCTCCCTTTGTCCCGACCACCACCCACACCAACGGCCTCGTCATCGTACTCGCCGTCCTAACCCCCGCCTGGAGATCGTCCAAAATGAACGGCAACCCGAAAGGCTCGCCCTTTGACCACGCCATCGCCACACGTCCCCTCAACATCTTCTCTGGATCCATTAGAGTGAGTAGTGGGCAGCCAGTGTGTGGTCGCGCATATATGTGTCGTCGATGTAGTCGACGATGGCGGCGGCGGGGACCTAATTTTGATCTCGCGTGAATGCTGACGATTCGTGCGCATTTTTGCAGATCTCTATCCCTGTTTCCACCAACCCCGGCGAATGGATCGCAGCTGAAGTCCTTCGCGAAAGCTTCGAGCACGAGCAGAGCATCCAAGACGCGGTCAACGCGACCGCCGAACTCGAAGACGGCGGAGAGGCCACCGTCGAGCTCGCCGCCCGCTTCCTCGGCTTCGTCGCCAAATCCGTCCCGCAAGAACCCCAGTCCACCGCGGCCCGCACCGCTGTCCTCCTCAACGTCCTCAAGCACTTCACCTCCGCCTACCTCTCCGTCCAGGACCCGCACTCGCTCACCGTCAACTATGACGCCCAGACGCGCAAGGCCGTCCTCTCCTCCTACTACAGCGCGATCGCCGCGCTCGAAATCCAGTCCGTGAAGGACATCCCGCGCGCCCACCCCTCCGCGCTCCTCGAGGCCGCCGCCAGCGGCGAGGCCAAGATCTTCGCCCTCTTCGGCGGTCAGGGCACCAACGAGGTCTACTTCGACGAGCTCCAGAACCTTTACGACATTTACACACCTTTCGTCGCCTCCTTCATCGCAAAGGCGACCGCCGAAGTCCTCGTCCCGCTCGCGGCGGCGAACCCGGTCGCCAACTTCTACGCACACGGCATCGACGTCCTCTCCTGGCTCACCGGCGCCTCCCCGCGCCCCTCGACGGACTACCTCGCCTCCGTCCCGCTCTCGATGCCGATCATCGGCCTCACTCAGCTCGCGCAGTACCTCGTCGCCGCGCGCGTGGCCAACCTCACCCCCGGCGAACTCCGTGCGCGCGTCGCCGGCGCGACAGGCCACTCGCAAGGCATCGTCTCCGCCGTCGCTGTCGCCGCGTCTGACTCGTACGCGTCGTTCGAGGAGAACGCGCTCAAGGCGCTCAAGTGGCTCTTCTTCTGCGGCCTCCGCGGCCAGGAGGCGTTCCCGCTCCTCGCGCTCGAGCCGAGCATCGTGAAGGACGCCGTCGACGGTGGCGAGGGTGCCCCGACGCCCATGCTCGCGGTCACCGGCCTCGCGCTCAAGGACGTCCAGAAGCACATCGACGGCACCAACAAGCACCTCGCGGAGAACGCCCAGATTGGTGTCTCCCTCCACAATGGCCCGAAGGCGTTCGTCGTCACCGGCCCCGCCAAGTCGCTCTACGGCCTCGTCACCTCGCTCCGCAAGGTCAAGGCGCCCTCTGGCCTCGACCAGAGCAAGATTCCGTTCTCGCAGCGCAAGCTCGTCTTCTCCGTCCGCTTCCTCGCCATCGGCGTGCCGTACCACAGCAAGTACTTGGTTGACTGCGTCGACAAGATGGTCAACGAGGACCTCGCCGGCGAGGAGCTTTGGGAGTCCAGCAAGCTCGCAATTCCTGTCTACAACACTGACAATGGTGCGTACAGCTGTGGGAAGGCTGCCGAAAACACAGACTGACTAGATGTCCTCCGCAGGCTCCGACATGCGCATCCTCTCCACCTCTATCACCCGCTCCCTCTGCGAGCAGGTCTTCACGACGCCCATACACTGGGCGAAGGCGGTGAGCTTCCCTGAAGAGGCGACTCACGCAGTCGACTTCGGTCCTGGCGGTCTCAGTGGCATCGGCCTACTCACCGCACGTGTCCTCGAAGGCCGCGGCGTTCGCGTCATTGTCGTCGGCGACAAAGGCAAGGGCACCGCTGAGCTCTTCAACGCTCAAAGCATCAAATCTGAAGAATGGTGGACGAAGAAGTGGTCACCAAGACTTGTCAAGACTAGGTATGTAGTTGTACAACAGTTCAAGCTACAAGCCTTACTTATAGTGCTACTCAGCGACGGCACTCTCCACCTCGATACTCCCATGTCCCGCCTGCTCGGCAAGCCACCGATCATGGTCGCGGGCATGACTCCTTCCACCGTCAAGGCTGGCTTCGTCTCCGCCGTGCTCTCCGCAGGCTACCACGTCGAACTTGCTGGTGGAGGTCACTACAACGCCGCCGCTCTGCGCGCAAAGGTTGCCGAGATTCAGGCACAGATCCCCGCCGGCGTCGGTATCACACTCAACGCGCTCTACATCAATCCGCGCCAGTTTTCCTTCCAGTTCCCGCTCTGGCAGGAGATGCGCCGCGAGGGCCTGCCGATCGAGGGCTTCTGCGTCGCCGCAGGTATTCCCTCGACTGAGAAGGCGGTCGAGATCATCGACGGACTCCGCGCGGCGGGCATCCGCCATGTCTCATTCAAGCCCGGCTCGGTCGATGGCATCCGCCAGGTCGTCAACATCGCCGCCGCGAACCCCGACTTCCCGATCATCATGCAGTGGACCGGCGGTCGCGCGGGCGGTCACCACTCATGCGAGGACTTCCACCAGCCGATCCTGAGCACGTACAGCGCGATCCGCCAGCACGCGAACCTCATCCTCGTCGGTGGCTCCGGCTTTGGGTCGGACGAGGACGTGTGGCCATACCTGACTGGCGAGTGGTCCGTGAAGGAGTTCGGCGTGCAGCCGATGCCTTACGACGGCTTCCTCTTCGCCTCGCGCGTCATGGTCGCCAAGGAGGCGCACACTTCGCCCAGCGTCAAGGACCTCATCGTTGCCGCGCCCGGTGTCGACAACGCACAGTGGGAAGGTACGTATGAGAAGGAAACGGGCGGTATCTTGACTGTCCGTTCGGAGCTCGGAGAGCCGATCCACAAGGTCGCCACGCGCGCGGTCAAGCTCTGGAAGGAGTTCGACAACACGATCTTCAAGCTGGCGAAGGAGAAGCGCGCAGCGTGGCTCGCGGAGCGCAAGGCGGAGGTGATCCGCAAGCTGAACGCGGACTTTGCCAAGCCGTGGTTCGGATGGAAGAAGGGCGACGTCGTCGTAGAGGATATCGCCGACATGACCTACGAGGAGACCGTTCTCCGCATGGTCCGCCTGATGTACGTCGCGCACGAGAAGCGCTGGGTCGACCGCTCGCTCCGCAACCTTACCGGAGACTGGCTCCGCCGCATCGAGGAGCGCTTCGCGACCGACTCGAAGGAGCCATCCTTCATCCAGTCGTTCACCGTCCTCGACGACCCCGCGCCTTACGTCGAGAAATTCTTCGCTAAGTACCCGCTCGCAACCGAGCAGATCCTCGCCGCTGAGGACAAGGGCTACTTCCTCGCTATCTGCCAGCGCCCCGGCCAAAAGCCGGTTCCTTTCATTCCGGTTCTCGATGCTACTTTTGAAGTTTGGTTTAAGAAGGCAAGAAACGCTATTCAGGCTCGCATTGGGCCCTTGTATTCTGACCTCTCACGATCCAGGATTCCCTCTGGGCTGCGGAGGACATCGAGGCCGTCTTCGATCAGGACCCCCAGCGTGTCTGTATTCTTCAGGGCCCTGTCGCCGTCAAGCACTCGATTGTCAAGGACCAGCCGATCAAGGAGATGCTCGGCGGTATCAACGACGGCCTCATCAAACGACTCCTCGAACGCGACTACAACGGCGACCTCTCCAAGGTCCCCGTTGTTGACTACCTCGGTGCCAAGCCTGCTCCCTCCCCTTCTCTTGCCGGTGTCTCCGTCGAATCTTCCGACAGCGAGACCGTCTTCACCGTCGGCAAGTCCGTGCCTGAGCTCTCCGCCTGGCTCGAGACCCTCGCTGGCCCTCAGCTCAACTGGATCCGGGCGTTCCTCACTTCTACCACCATCGTCCACGGCGCGGGTTTCATCGACAACCCTATCCGTCGCATCTTCGCGCCTCGTACCGGCCAGAAGGTCGTCATCAAGACCTCGAGCGGTGTCGCCAGCAACATCGCTATCTACGGCAGCGCACGTTCGTACGGCGCACACAAGACCGACTTCAAGGCCGTCGAGGTCGTCTATGACGCCACGAAGAAGCTCATCGACGTCACCCTCTTCGAAGACCGCCGCGACGTCGCCGTTCCGCTCTACCTCCAGTTCCAGTACCGTCCCGACGTTGGCTCCGCGCCGATCCACGAAGTCGTCGAGGGCCGCAACAAGCGCATCAAGGACTTCTACTGGCGCCTCTGGTTCGGCGACAATGAGAAGCTTCCGAACATCGACATCAACGAGACCTTCACTGGTCCTGAAGTCACTATCAGCGCTGCCGACATTGAAACCTTCTGCGACGTCGTCGGCAACTCAAACGAGGCCTTCAAGACTGCTCGCAATGAGGCGGTCAAGACACCCATGGACTTTGCCATTGTCACCGGCTGGCAGGTATGCTACTCGTTCATTTCAGCTGTTTGCTGCTTATTTATCATCTTCTATAGGCGATAATGAAAGCGATCTTCCCTGACTCCATCGACGGCGACCTCCTCAAGCTCGTCCACCTCTCCAACGGCTTCCGCATGGTTGAGGGGGCACAACCTCTCAAGGCCGGGGACGTGTGCACCGCGCAGGCGCGTATAGTCTCCGTCATCAACTCTGACGCTGGCAAGACCGTCAAGGTTCGCGGCTACGTGCTGCGCGACGGCCAGCGCGTCATCGAGGTCACCTCGTCCTTCCTCTACCGCGGGCGCTTCTCAGACTACGTGAACACTTATGAGCTCATCGAGGAGCCTGACTACGTTGTCGAGATCAAGAACGACGCTGACGTTGGCGTCCTTCAGTCGAAGGAGTGGTTCGATTGGGACGACGAGACCAAGCCTCTCCAGCCCGGCACGAAGCTCATCTTCCGCATCAGCTCCGAGGTCCACTACAAGACGAAGACGACTTTCAGCTCTCTCATCATTGCCGGTGAGGTCTTCGTCCGCGACCAGCTCAAGCGTCTCATCAAGGTCGGCACTATCGAGTACGAGCAGGAGGACGTCGTCGGCAATGCGGTCGTCGGCTACGTGCAGCGCCACGGAACTCCTGAGGGCCAAACTTCACCTGTCCCTAATGCCTACTCTCTTACCGCATCCTCGTCCACTACATTCACCACACCGCTTACAAATGAACCCTACTCTAAGATCTCTGGTGACTTCAACCCTATCCACGTGAACCCCTACTTCTCCGATTTCGCCTCGCTTCCAGGCACCATCACCCACGGCATGTGGTCGAGTGCTGCCACACGCCGCTATGTTGAAACTGTTGTCGCTCAGGGCCGCCCTGAGCGCGTGCACTCGTATGCTCCCCTCTTTTTATTCCTTGTCCCGTGTTTCTGATTATTGTACAGTTATGAGGTCGCTTTCGTTGGCATGGTGCTTCCTGGCGATGAACTCAACGTCAACATCAAGCACACCGGCATGCGCAACGGCAACTTTGTCGTCAAGGTCGAGACTGTAAATCAGCGCGGCGAGAAAGTACTCGAGGGCTCCGCCGAGGTCGCACAACCCAACACCGTCTATGTTTTCACTGGCCAGGGCTCACAGGAGCCTGGCATGGGTATGGAGCTCTACAACAACTCACCCGCTGCCCGCGCCGTCTGGGAGGCCGCTGATGCTCATCTGCTCTCTGTTTACGGTTTCTCTATTGTGGAAATTGTCAAGCACAACCCGAAGGAGAAGACGATCCACTTCGGTGGGTACAAGGGCCAGGCCATCCGTCAGCGTTACATGGACATGACATACGACACCCTCGACAAGGAGGGCAACGTCAAGACGCTTCCTCTCTTCGGAGATATCAACATTCGCACCGCCAAGTACACCTTCAGCCACCCGAACGGCCTCCTCTACGCGACGCAATTTGCACAGATCGCTCTCGTTGTCACGGAGAAGGCGGCCTTCGAGGACATGCGCTCCAAGGGCCTCGTCCAGGTCAACTGCGCATTCGCAGGCCACTCTCTCGGAGAGTACTCTGCCCTCTCTTCGATCGCTGATGTTCTCGCTATTTCTTCTCTCGTCGATGTTGTCTTCTACCGTGGTATCACCATGCAGCGTGCAGTTGAGCGTGACTCGCAGAACCGCTCCAACTATGCGATGTGTGCCGTCAACCCGAGCCGTATCGCCAAGACCTTCACCGACTCAGCTCTTCGCGAAGTCGTTGACTCCATTGCTCACCGCACCGGCAAGCTTTTGGAGATCGTCAACTTCAACGTTGAGGTAGGACTATATCGTTGTTTATCTCACGAATTTCTCTCATTCGTCTACAGGGCCAGCAATACGTCACAGCTGGAGAGCTCGTTGCACTCCAGACTCTCACCAATGTTCTCAACTTCCTGAAACTCCAGAAAATCGACTTACCCAAGGTCCGATCTTCAAATATCCTCTTGTTTACTCGAGTTGTACTCATCACCGTCGTAGCTCACTTCCTCTCTCGGCGTTGACAAGGTCAAGGAGATGCTCGGAGATATCGTCACCGAGTCCTTTAACAAGGCGGAGGCTTTGCAGAAGGCAGAAGGCTACATTGTCCTTGAACGTGGATTCGCCACCATTCCTCTCCCAGGCATTGACGTGCCATTCCATTCTCGCTACCTCTGGGCCGGTGTGATGCCGTTCCGTGCTTGTAAGTATTTTCTGTTTCCAAGCGGGCTCGCGGATCTCAACGGTATCTTTAGATCTCTCCAAGAAGGTCAACTACCAGCAGCTCGATCCCGATGTTTTGATTGGCAAGTACATCCCCAACTTGGTCGCTCGTCCATTCGAGGTCAGCCGCGAGTACACGCAACTCATCTACGACCAAACGTCCTCGCCACGTCTCGATAAGGTTCTCAAGAACTGGGAAGCAGAGAAATGGGACAGCCCTGAGCAACGTCAGATGCTCGCATACACCATCCTCGTCGAGTTGCTCTCATACCAATTTGCTTCTCCTGTCCGCTGGATCGAGACCCAGGACTTGATGTTCACGCAGTTCTCCTTCGAGCGCCTCATCGAACTGGGCCCATCGCCAACCCTCACCGGTATGGCGACTCGTACGCTCAAGGCCAAATACGAAGGTGGCGACGATGCCGTTGGTCAGACCCGTACTATCCTCTGCCACGCTAAGAACACGAAGGAAATCTACTATCAATTCGAGGATGAGGTTGTCGAGGCACCTGCTGAAGCTGCCAAGGAAGAGTCTGCGGCTCCCACGCCCGCGACTGCTGCCCCTGTTGCTGCTCCCGTCGCTGCGCCTGCCGCACCTGCTGCCGCCGCCGCCGCGGTTGAAGATGTACCAATCAAAGCCGTCGACGTCCTCACCGTAATCATCGCACAAAAGCTGAAGAAGCGCGCGGACGAGGTGCCCATGTCCAAGTCAATTAAGGACCTCGTCAACGGCAAGTCGACGATGCAAAACGAAATATTGGGTGATCTCCAGCTCGAGTTCTCTTCCGCGCCCGAGAAGGGTGAGGAGCTCCCACTTGACGAGCTCGGCTCGGCCCTCGGTACAGGCTACTCTGGTCAGCTCGGCAAGTACACCACCGGCCTCATCTCCCGCGTCGTTGGTGCGAAGATGCCTGGTGGCTTCAACATGTCCGCGATCAAGTCCTACCTCTCTAGTGCATGGGGTCTCGGTCCTCAACGTGCTGATGCCGCAGTCCTTCTCGGCACCACTATGGAGCCAGCCAAGCGTCTCGGTTCAGATGCTGAGGCCAAGTCGTGGCTCGACGGTGTCGCTGCTGCCTATGCTCAGCGTGCGGGCATCACTCTCGCTTCTGCTGGCGGTGCTGCTGGCGGCGGAGGTGGTGGTGGCGGTGCGACCATCAACAGCGAGGAGTTCCTCAAGTTCCAAGCAGATCAGAATAAATTTGTTGGCCAGCAGATCGACCTCTTCATGCGCTACCTCAAGCGCGATCCTCGTGCCGGCGAGCTTGCTGCAGATAAGGAAAAGGCGAACGTCTCGGCGCTCCAGGCGAAGCTTGATAGCATTGCTCGCGAGCACGGCGACACATACATCGATGGCATCCAGCCTACCTTCGATCCGCTCAAGGCTCGTCACTTTGACTCCTCCTGGAACTGGGTCCGTCAAGATGCACTCCTCATGTTCTATGACATCCTCTTTGGTCGCCTCACCACTGTCGATCGTGAGATCACCGCGCGTTGCATCCAGATCATGAACCGCGCCGATCCTGAGTTGATCAAGTACATGCAGTACTACATTGATCACTGCGATGCTGGAAAGGGAGAGACATATGCTCTTGCGAAGCAATTCGGTCAGCAGCTTATTGACAACTGCAAAGAAGTCATTGGCCAACCGCCTATGTACCGTGACGGTACGTTGAACAGGTTTTGCTTTTTTTATTTATATATCTGACACCTTTAATTAGTCACGTTCCCTACGGCTCCTAGCACTGAAGTGAAGCAAAACGGTGACATTGTCTACTCTGAAGTCGTTCGCGAGAACGTTCGCAAACTCGAGGCATATGTCGAGGAGATGGCGAGCGGAGGCGACATCACTGGTACTGTCAACATCAGTAAAGTCGAGCAGGACGTCCTCAAGCTCTGGAACATCGTCAAGTCGCAGCCGGAGATTAGTCAGGAGCAGAAGAATCGCGTCAAAGCGCTCTACGACGGTGTCGTTCGCTCGCTCCACAAGGTACCTGAGACACCGCGTCAACGTCCGGCAGCTCAGCGCACTCGCCGTTCTTCTTCGCAATTCTTGCGCCCTCAGGTGGCCAACGTCGCCCCCGTATCTGCCGACACAGTCCCGCTTCTCCATCTTAAGCGCAAGGTCGGCACTGAGTGGGAGTACTCCAGCAACCTCACGAGCGTTTACCTTGACGTCCTCCACGAGATTGCTACCTCCGGAACGACCTTCAAGGACAAGAATGCTCTTCTCACTGGCGTCGGCAAGGGCTCCATTGGCATTGAAATTGTCAAAGGTCTGCTCTCTGGCGGTGCTCACGTCGTCATCACAACTTCGCGCTACAACCGTGCAACCGTCGAGCATTACCAGGGCATCTTCCAACGTCATGGCAGCCGAGGTTCCGCGCTCACCGTTGTGCCCTTCAACCAAGGTTCTAAACAAGACGTCGAGGCACTCGTCAACTATATCTACGACACGATGGGCCTTGATCTCGATTACATCCTTCCATTTGCTGCTATCCCTGAGAATGGTCGTGAAATCGACGGTCTCGACGACAAGTCGGAGCTCGCCCACCGCATCATGCTCGTCAACGTCCTTCGCCTCCTCGGAGAAGTTAAGAAGAAGAAGGCTGCGCGTCAAATTGTCACGAGACCTACACAAGTCATCCTTCCGCTTTCGCCGAATCACGGTCTTTTCGGAAATGATGGTTTGTATCCCGAGTCGAAGATCTCTCTCGAGACCCTCTTCAACCGCTGGGCATCCGAGAGCTGGGGTGAATACCTCTGCTTGGCCGGTGCTGTTATCGGGTATGCCTCGATAGTATGTTGACTGAGAGATGGCTTACTAATATTTTGCAGATGGACTCGTGGCACTGCTCTCATGGGCCCGACCAACATCATCGCACAGGAGCTCGAGTCGCATGGTGTTCGCACCTTCTCCGCGAAGGAGATGTCCTTCAACATTCTCGGCCTCATGCATCCTCTTCTCTTCAGTATCACCCAAGTAGAGCCAATCTGGGCGGACCTCAACGGTGGCATGGACCGTCTTCCTGACCTCGCGGACGTGACCACTCGCATCCGCCTTGGTATCAACAAGAAGAGCGACCTGCGCCGCGCCATCACCCGTGACAACGCGGCTGATTTCAAGACCTCGAAAGGAAATGAAGCCGAGCGTATCCACCAAACCGTTCCTGTCACGCCGCGTGCCAACTTCCGCTTCCAATTCCCCAATTTGGAGCCCGCTGAGAACCTCAAGGAGCTGTCCAAGCTCCAGGGTCTGCTTGATCTTGAGAAAGTTTGCGTCGTTACTGGCTTCGCGGAAGTTGGTCCATGGGGTAGCTCGCGCACCCGCTGGGAGATGGAGGCTTTCGGAGAGTTTACCATTGAGGGTTGCATTGAAATGGCATGGATCATGGGATTCATCAAGCACTTCGATGGTCGTCTCCCTAACGGCAACCTCCACGTCGGCTGGGTTGACTCCAAGACTGGCGAGCCCGTTGATGACAAGGACGTTCGCGCGCGCTATGAGAAAGACATTCTTGCGCACGCCGGAGTTCGCCTCATTGGTAAGTAGACATATATGGCTGGGATATGTACAATCCTAACTTTGCTCCAGAACCAGAACTCTTCCGTGGCTATGATCCGAAGAAGAAGGTCTTCAACCAGGAGATCGAGTTGACACACGACCTTGAGCAGATGGAGGTGTCCGAGGCGGAAGCACACAAGTTCAAACACGAACACGGTGACAAGTGCGATATTTGGGCTGCCGAGAGTGGAGAATGGTTCGTCAAGTTCAAGAAGGGAGCTCGTATCTTTGTACCCAAGGCTTTCTCATTCTCGCGCCTTGTTGCCGGCCAACTTCCTACTGGCTGGAACGCTGGCCGTTACGGTATTCCCGACGATATCGTTGCCCAAGTCGACCGCACCTCGCTCTGGGCTCTGGTCTGTGCGGCGGAAGCTCTCATCATGTCCGGAATCACGGATCCCTACGAGTTATACAAGCACATGCACCCGTCTGAGGTTGGTACCAGCGTGGGATCTGGTATGGGCGGTATGGAGAGCTTGGCGAAGATGTTCAAGGACCGACGTGACGAGAAGGAGGTGCAGAACGATATTCTTCAGGAGACGTACGTGTTTTGTGCTATTATAGCCCACTTATATTAACTCTGTGCACAAAAATAGGTTCATCAACACTACTGCTGGTTGGGTCAACCTACTCTTGCTTTCATCAAGTGGACCGATCAAAATCCCCGTTGGCGCTTGGTAAGTTTACCTTATTCCAAGAAGTTAAACGATACCTTATCCCTACCCTAGCGCCACGGCTCTCCAGTCTCTTGAGATGGCTTGTGACACCATTCTTGGCGGCAAGGCTAAGGTCATGCTTGCCGGAGGATTTGACGACGTTAGCGAAGAAGGCTCTTACGAGTTCGCCAACATGAAGGCTACCAGTAACGCGGAAACTGAGTTCGCTATGGGCCGTGAACCAACAGAAATGTCTCGCCCGACTACTACCACACGCTCTGGCTTCATGGAGGCCCAGGGTACCGGTATCTCTGTTGTGATGAGTGCGAAGACCGCCATTGAACTTGGCTGCCCAATTCGTAGCATCATCGCGTTTACTTCAACCTCCACGTATGTCTTTTCTCTTTTGATTCAACGTTAATATATACCCACAATACTTTAGTGACAAAGCTGGCCGGTCCGTTCCTGCGCCTGGTCGTGGTGCCCTTACCGTCGCCCGTGAAGTGGCCTCAAAGCATCCTCTTCCTATCCTGGACCTTGCCTACCGTTCGAGGCAGCTCACCTTCCGTCGCACGCAAATTGCGCAGTGGCTCAACAATGAGCACGAGCAACTTAAAGAGGAGCTTGAGTTCCGCAAGCGTCAAGGAGAGGCCGCTGATGAAGACTACATTGCGACCCGCGTCGCGGACATTGAGGCCGAAGCTACTCGCCAAGAGAAGGACGCTCTAGCAACATACGGTCATCTCGCAGGGGCTGACGACCGCGTTGCCCCTCTTCGTCGCGCTCTTGCCGTATGGGGTCTTACTGCTGACGACATTGGCATTCTCTCTATTCACGGGACGAGCACTGGCGCGAACGTATGTCATTTTTCCGCTGATAACGATCTTCTTCTAAATATTGGCTTGATAACAGGAGAAGAACGAGACTAAGATTTGGAACGACATATTCACCAACATTGGTCGTACCGCTGGCAACGCCGTTCCTATAATGGCTCAGAAGAGCTTGGTTGGCCACGCAAAGGGTGGTTCCGCGGCTTGGCAACTCATTGGGTTGATGCAGACTGTCGATTCTGGCATCATCCCGGGCAACCGCAACGCCGAGTAAGCAAATGCTTTACAATCTTCTGAACTTCTAATAACAGTCTACCACCTTTAGCAACGTGGACGCCATGTTCCAGCAACACACACTTGTCATGTTCCCGTCGAAGCTCATTCACACAGATGGCATTAAAGCAGGTGTTATGTCTTCCTTCGGTTTCGGCCAGGTTGGAGGAACGGTTCTTGTTCTCCACCCACGGTACCTCTTCGGTGCTCTCGAGCCCTCCGTATACGAGTCGTACAAGGGCCGCAACCGCGTCCGCGCCCTTGCTTCGTACAAGGCGATGAGTGAAATGATGGTCAAGAACTCCCTTGTCAAGATTAAGGAGTCTCCACCATACTCACCCGAAATGGAGGTTCCCGTTCTACTCAACTCACGTGCTCGCGCCACGCTCGACCCAAAGACCGGCCACTATAGCTTCACGTCCAAGCAGGAAAGCGCACCGAAGCTCGACACCGCTAATCTCCAGGCTGTCGCCAAGATCCTGTCTAGTGATGTATCGGTTTCTGGTGTTGGTGTTGACCAAGGTATGCCCTTCCGCTATCAAGCAGAGAAATTCAATCTAATTAAGTTTATAGAACTCATCTCCTCGGTCCCAACTTGGAACCCCACCTTCGTGGAACGCAACTTCACCGAGGCTGAGATCGCGTACTGCCGCTCGCAGCCCGCACCCGCCTCCTCGTTTGCTGCGCGCTGGGTCGGCAAGGAAGCCGTCTTCAAATCGCTCGGCGTGTCGTCCAAGGGAGCTGCAGCGCCAATGAAGGAGATTGAGATTCTTCCCGGGGAGGGTGGTGCTCCTGTCGTTACTCTCCACGGCGATGCGAAGTCAGCTGCATCGGCCAAGGGGGTCAAAAAGGTTCTCATCTCGCTCAGCCACTCCGATACGGTCGCGGTTGCGTTCGCTCAGGCTTCTTCTGCTTAAGGTCGCTCATCTTATTTGAACTTTTATTCTCATGGTCCACTTTCATTGTATTACACAATTGGGTTTCTTGTATCATTTTGTCACATCATGTACCATTTGGATTACGCGCATAATGACATAGAGTTTAGACATCATTGGGATAGAGATTTTCGCGAATGATGACCTCCTTCACGAAAGGTGGAACCAAGTCCTGCCACCTTTCATCGCCGCCTGCTTTGAGGCTCCGTACTTGACTTGAACTAATCCTCTTCTCTGCTTCTCCAATGTCTACCAGAAGAACCCTCCCTTTACTAATAAACCCTTTAGCCTTATCCAACGCATCCGCCTCTTGTGTGGCCTCATCCACTCCGGCCAAAGCCCGGCGTGCGCATACGACCCTGCAGCCCATCTCATCTGGAGCAAGAAATTGGTTCATGGCGTTATGCATAGCTTCCTCTCCGCCATAGTATCTCGGAGCAAAAAGCCTTTCTAGCGTATCCATTCCGATCATAAAAGTGAGTTCAGCTCCCGATATATTAGATTGCTGTACCCCCAGCAAGTTAAGTATGAATGGGCGAAGGATTGAAGCTTTTCCAACAAAAGTGGGTTCATCCACTATTCCGATTGCGTAGTTCATTGTTTTCGGATTGCGCTCGAGATCTTTCCCTAACGCTTTCATCATTTCAAGCCGTTGCATGTAAGTAGCGTCCGTAGGCTTCAATGTCTTGTCGACGTTTCGTACGGATAATAGCAATAGCAAGGCATCGTATTTTTGCTCATCAGTATCTGTTGCGTCAGACACGCTTCTGCCGGTATAAGGGTGGCTAGCGAGAGCAAGATGTGCTCGTGTGGGAGGGTTGAAGGAGGAATCAAGGATGGCAACCTTAAGAGTGATCGATGGCGGCCTGGCTTCGATAGGTGGAATGGGCCAGGAAGCGTAAGCTTTGTGGATCAGCTCAACGGGTGATAAGCGTTGCTGAACTTGTTGTACAAGCCGAGCAAGAGACATGAGCTTGTATGGTAGAGGAGGTGAAAGAATGGTTCTGAGTAGGTAGTTTACAAGATACAAAGCAGACCCGGGTGGTCATTTCAGTCTAATGAGGTTCTGTTGAGCAGTGTAGAAATCTCTCTATGCTCCTTGAGCCAGTCAGGGAACCGGGAAGAAGTAAGACCCTCGCGTGTTTCAATAAGATAGTTGGCAAACGCAATGAGAGCACCGTAACGGTAGCTGTGCCACAATCAGAATTTCAGTAATGCGCGCAAAAATGTTAAATTACTCTTACAGGTAATTGACGCCAATGTGGTTGTACTTGCGCTGTTGCTCGCTTCCTTTTTGAGCGGCGTCTACTTTCAATTTAAAGCTGAAGAAGTATTTCAATTAACTATAAAGAAGAAAATATTAAATACGCACGGATAAATTGCTTTGCGTAAGTTTTGTACATCTTGCATGAGATCGATTGATTTATCAGTCAGTAACTTGGCCATTTTTCCATGTGAAAGGACGCCGACAAGTTGTAGAATGGTCTTGTACTCGCCTATAGTTGATGTAGTAGGTTAGCTTCTAAGAGCAAAAAGGCATTACTTAAGTATTACTAACCCTCAAGGTAGGCCTCTTCTTCTGATGGCCCATCGATGGTGTCAGTTAGGAACACTTGGTCATCAGGAGTGGTGGCAAGATCTTCAAAAGGAGCTGATAAAGTTGTAGCAATCAAGCTTGCTGTTACCATCCCTGATGTGGTACGACCGCGACCTGATCAAGAAGAGGTGTTTGACAAGTTCCAAGTAAGATATGAGGCATAGTTATCATACCCATTTGACACGAGAAAACAAAATCGCATGGCTCTTGTAAGCCGCCTTTGACGCGATCAACTAACTGAGCAAGAGCCTCCGGAAGAGGCGCCTGTTCGTCCGTCTGATTAACGGTGTTAGCGTTTCGTAAATGTTAAAGGTATAGGTGAGCTCACAATTGCGACCCGTCCGTAATTAACACGGTATCCTTCCGATACCATCTGGTTGTAAACATCCCTCGGTGTCAAAATATCAGCTGTAGATGGTTAGTCATGAAACATAGGTGCGATAGGACAAATACCTTCAGTGACATGTTCCCAGATGGAGACGATAGAAAAGACCCCCGGGCGCTCTTCGATTTCGTCATGCAATAGGATACGTCCGTTGCCTTTGATAACTTCTCGAATCACGTCTTTCTTCAGGGATACCTCCATCGCCTCAACCATGGCCGTCGTAACACCTGTAGCTCTTTTTTACTTGATTATCCAATGCTCTGTTCTCATTACTGCTTTAAATTACTTACTCCACATTCTCAAGTGGTCGGTCGACAAGGCGCAATACATGGGGCCTTCTGGCGACGTAGATGACAGGTTCCTTACATGGCATAAGAAGCTAGCTTATTTTGATAACGCCGTCAACTATACCTCTCGCAATGACGTCCAAAATACTAAATCCAGGTGTTAATGTCCGACCCAATTTAAAATACTGGTGCGTACCTGTGTTAACGCCGTTTGGACCTGCCCCGACACGCTCTAGTGCCCGTCGTAAACTATAGCGTTTTCAGACCACCATCATGCCTGATCAGGTACTTTTCAGGTACTTACCCCTCGACGGTTGGCATTCCACTACGCATTGCCTTGGTCATTTGTTTGTGTACTGTGCAAAATCAAGTATCTCACCTTCCGCAGACCATTCGGCCGTTGATATTAGGCACAAATGAAGATTTGCTAATATGGAATGTCAATGGAACTCGACGGAAATTAGGCGAGCCCTCAATTCGTCTGTGAAATATTAACCAACTGATATGGCAAATTAAAATGTTTTACCAACTCCGGTAAGCTCATTTTCTGTAAGTTCGAAAAGAAATCACTTTTCAGGATCGTTGATGCTGAAAGTATACTACCAGAGCGATTGGTGACGATCTGTTTGATCTCATCTGCGGACTCTTCACCCTCCGCAGGATCCACGCGCTCCAGTGGCTTGAGCGCGCTAATACCATCAGCCAATAGCTCCTTTTCAAACGTCTTAATGACTAAATATTGGTAGGAAGTAAGTTAGGCCATTGATAGACTGGTGGTTAAAGCTTTGCTTACCAGGTCTGTCCTTCACAAATGATTCAAATGTCTCAAACGAGTGCAGCGTATCCGGCTCGGTCGATTGAAGGTATGCCTGGAACAAAATAAGTTGGAAATATCTTCGCAAAGCTTGCAAGCCTATTAAGACGATTCAACCACAAAATCCACAAAGAATGGGGGAAAAAAAATAAAATTCACCCGTTTGAGCAAGTTCCTTCTGCTCCCAGTTGTTTGAAGATTCCTCTGCACGGACACGTGCGTCCTCAATTGAATCACGCAAATTTTCTACTGCGTCACAACGATCAATGGCATCATCGACTGTGTCTTTAACAAGTCGCCCTTTCCTGATTACCCGTAAAAGGTCTAATTAAAACCAAGCTGAAATGAGATTCTTAAGTTTGTAAGCAACTAGAAGAATCCCTACTGTTGATGATTTGGTAGGAGTGACGTTGAGATGGCGGTCTGCTGGCTTCAAAGTCATCAAGGAGGGATTTAGTTCGATGTGGTGATGGGCGGCGCCCACGCGGAACTGCAGGAGTAGGAGGAATTGAAAATCCAGGATTGTGTAACCAATTCTGAATCAAGGTTAAAATGATCTATGAATTATTAAAACATTAGTGGTCTATTGAAACAGGAAAAATGCGGTCAATTGCGTGTTATGATGAATGCTCACCGAAATTAATGTGCTCCGACCACGACCTAATTGGCAATTGACCACGATAGGGGTTTCTGTCGCATGAGAGCGAATTACAACCTCCATCAGGTCCGACATGTCAGTGAAATCTGGAGGTCGCTCAGCGGTGATAGGAATACGCTTATACTGAAGCTGTACGTCATCTCCAGCTGAGCGCCTTGATGCCATAAGATCAGCAAGAGTGACAACATCTTGTGGTTCAACATCCTCCCATATCGGAACTACTGAGCCATTGGATGTCTCTGTATGAAGAAGAAGCCTAAGCTCGAAATGTAAGCAATAGTCAGGGCTGTGCTCCAATGCTGTCAGTCACCTTCCCCCAAAATTCGCAAGTTCGGACAACACGTCGTCTCTAAGGCGTTCTTCCAGAACTTCAAGCCGAGATGCCGAGATGCCTCCATAATCCTTCATGTTGCGGAGCGAGAACCGCTCTCGCCGCAAGCAGTAAGGAGAGCCGTTGACCTGAGCGAGCCCTTAATGAGAATCACGCGGTTATGGGCTTGACGGGACTAGAAATCATACTTACGTATACGATTGGCTCTTCGCGGAGAGTAATCCAAAGAATACTGCTGGCCCCTGGATGCTCCTGCTTGATACGACCAACCACCTCGTCGATTGCACTGGAAGTCGGCTGCCCAAGTGCATAGATTTGCGTATCTGGTATCTTACGGAAGTTGATGGCGCCACGAACTTCTCGCTCTACGTGCTGTGATTCGCTTAACCACTGGTCGGACTTGAGGAGTGTTCTTGAAGTGATGTCAAATGTGAGTTGTCACTGTTATAATATAAGCGAACTTACCCCTCCCTTAGAATAATCCCAGCCCGATTCTGAAATATATTTCTTAGTTACAATAAGTCCGATAGAGACTCGGAAGAAGAGCACCTTGACAACGTGGTCTGCGTACTCATCGCCGTAGACCAAACCTCCGAAGATCGCGACGTCGTTCTTTTGGCCCGGCACCACTGCACGATCCTGAGACTTGGATAGTGCGGAAAGGTCGTCGACAGGGGCAAAAATGTTTAGCCGGGAGCCGTAGGACTTTCGGAGGAATGTTACTTGACTTTGTAACAGATTATCAGTTGGCACTGGTCGATGACTTGACAGCAATTCTATAAACTTACTTCCAAATCTCGGTGCGTGTTTGGAGCCAATCGGAGAATTTCTGGGACCAGTCGCCTTGTTCTTCAACGTAGCTTGTGAAAGCGATAAGGAAGAAGCTAACAGAGTGTTAATTGGATTAATAGACGGAAGCAGGTAATCATTGGGGGCATACTATCTCTCAAGTGATCGGACTGCTTTGTTGAGAATTTCCTCTCTCTTAACGTCATCCAAGTCGATGGTGCTGGTTGTTTGCGAGTACTCCACTCGTTCTGTAAGAATTTCCTCTCGGAGATTTGTGACATGATCGCCTGAAATAATGTCAATCAGTGACTTCCGTGATTGAATAAATCGGCTCACTTGAGTCGATCACAATATCCACAAGTTTCTTCGCACGAAGACCGTTGTCCAGGCACCCGAGTAAACTAAGTACGACTCCATAGTTACCCATGTGTGCTTTACGAAGATTATCGAGAAGCCCAGGCTGGGAGAGTAAGAGCTCAATGGCTGATTGAGAGTTCAGTGCTATACGAGAAAATATTGAATCAGACCAACAATCCATCAAAAACAAAAATGAGCAGCAAACTTTGTTGAAGGAGGTATGTTAGACGAAGGAGGGATCTGTTCATATCTTGCTGTGCATTGGCAGCCTCCAGTGATTGGGCAATACGAATTTCTGCCATCTGACTTGTAGGCTGTCATTGTGTACATTAGCAATGGGCAAAATAAGAGGGACTAACAGTGACGCACACTAGATCTCGCTGGATCTATACCACCTGCCGGGCCTCCTGGGGTGCTTGTGCGAGAAATCAAGCCACTAGCAACGGACATAGATGTCCCCACCAGCGGCAGTGAAAACGGATCGCTTAATCCGCGTTCAAGCATCTGCTTGCGGCGTACGACACTGGCTGCGACCATAGCAAGCGTAGTTCGGGCGGCGCCTGTACCACATGAGAAAACGAGGGCTGTATCGGTGGGCGATGTCTGCAGGATGATGCGGAGGTACGCATCAAGATAGTTATCTTCGATGCCTCGGTCAGGGGAAATAGGAATGCTATAAAGCTGGTCAGCACTTTGTCTGACTTTGAAGCTCTGGTAGATTACCGGTGGTACTGGAGTCAAGTGTGGCCGTATAAGACGAATGTATGCGACTGTAAGAGGGATGTATGCAACATACCTCGACGTTCCAGCCTTGCTCTGCCATCTGACCCATCAGTTCGCGCATTGTTTTTACGTTTCCATTGTCTACTGATGTCCATGTCGGCAAAATTGCCGCTTGTCCATCCGCGATGCCAGATACGGCTGCCAAATGTGTTAGTACTTGCCATAGGTCGGTTCATGAGATAATCTCTCAAACCTGCTTCGTTGTGTGTAAGTAGAAGCCCTCCGTATCTAAAATACGAAATTGAGTATAGTCAACAATATCACTCTAGTAGAAATGATTATTTACTTTGCAGCCTCTGCTAAAATATCCGCCTTTAGCCGTGTTTCGATGGCTTCCAAGTTTTCTGCGCGATCCGACAGCCGCAGTGCAGTGCGTGGCTCGGCAGAATCTCTTAGCACAAAGGGCCTTCCGGACACATATACTAAAAGATAAGTTTGCCGCGAAACGATTAATCCAGCATACTTCCGACAAAGTACAAGAACGCCACTACGCACCTACGGGCTCTTCTCGACTTGAGAACCAGACAACCCTGGTGGGGTTTCGAGTTCCGGGCCGTGCACGTAACACCGAAAGGATCGCGCGAAGACCCTGTGTACGAGGCTGGGCGACGCCAAACACGTTGAGGTCTCCTTTTCGAGCTGAACGGAAGTTTGGAGCTCCGTGAAGGTTCAGATCCAAATCAAGTGCGCGTCCTGAGATCAAGTCGTATGATGTATGAATATCTTTCTGATGATAAATAAATGTAGATATGACTTACCGGAAGGGTAGTGATCAGTCTTCATTATGAATCCGCGCGAAAGCACGCTCCCAGTCCGGCTTTTCACAACCGCGTGTCCGGATCGCAAGAGCTGCGCTGTAAGATCTAGTGGCTCTCGCTGAGCGCCATCGTTTCCTTGACCGTGCGAGCTGAGGCGCCTCTGCACTCCGGATTCGCTCACAGAACGATGGTGTTGCTGTAATGACCGGCTAAGCAGTGACGGCCCAGAAGGCGTCCGAGCTCCGGGCGTCCGCGATGCCCTGGGCAGTACAGGCGAACTCATCCGGAATTTTTGTCGTCGAGAAAGGTTTCGTGGCGGGTTTGGGTCGTAGAGTGATGCAGGGGTTGGACGATGAGATATCGGTTGAGGGGAGAACGGAACAAAGCCTTTGCGATTGACAACGCCGTGCCTGAGGGTCTGACGCGCCGACCACGCGCAAGTCGCGCGGGCGCGTTTGTCCAACAGTAATTTCAAATGAGCATGGTACTTGCTAGACGTCATTGAGCGCTAACCACAGCCAGCCGTCAAAGAGGCGTGAAAGGCTACTGAGCTAATCAAAGTTAGATAATGGTCATGAAAGCAGCCCAAGTAATGTTATTTTGGAGGGTCCTTCGTTTAGGTCCGATGTCAACGCATCTCGGATTTTTGATTTTTGAGCTTGAGTATTGGGGTACCTCTTTCTTCCCAGGAAACCAATTCTTCTCATGTTGTTGTATTTTGGTACTTTATTTTTATTTTGTTTCTATTAAACTCATATATGCTATCTAAGCATCCTTTGCATAATTAATTGGTAGACTCGGAGAAGCTCCATGTCAGCTTTTATCCAGTCTATCTTTTTCGAAGCTTAAAGCAGCTGATCACACAAATCGGATGGTCAGCTGCCACTCAAAGGAACCAAAAGGCTTGAACACTGAAAGTGCCACTGAACAAGCGCAGGAACCCTACCTCCCCAGGGTTTTCTCTGCGGACATGAACGCCGCTTATATTTGTGTATGGTTCCTGGGTTTGGCAGACCCTCGAAAGCCTTTTAAGGACTTCAATCAACCAGCCGGAGGCTGATCTTCCTCTACTCACGGTAGCATACAGTAAGTGTTAAGGGCTGATCTAGTTTTGGAGAAAAGTGTTCTTCTTGTAGCGAACTCCGCCCTATCTGCGGTGACTTTCGGAAAACCCCAGCTTCGAAATTAGCATACACAGCCCCCTACACAAGTTTATTCTCGTCTTCTATACAGCTCACGCGCAACAAGTTGTGCAGAATGTGCAGAATGCTGGGCAGCCTTGGGTCGTAAAGTGCAAGACAGGAGAACTGAGTCTCCGAGTGGGGAAATCGAACCGTCGAACACTACCATTCAGTACTGTTAGTACTCCCTCCCCTTTTCTTGGCAAGGTAGCCGCGGCACGTTGCTGTCTAGTGGTAGCACTGTGCGTGATTCAAAGAAAATATACTAAGATGACAAAGACGACTGAAACAAATGAGGATAAATTGCGCTGCGGATTACTGACATCACATCTTGACGACAGTTTGGACTGGTAGTAACTGCTTGGTGACAAAGGCGTGGCTCACCGAAATACCCGAGAAACAAACGGCTATATGCTCTTGCTTACAAGAAAAGCGAATGTATGTAAAGGGAAAAAGCGGTACTTAATAGCAACTCCGCTAACTCCGGCGATTGGCGTACGAAAGCGCGAGGTGCGCTTGGTTCCAGAGTATTGGTTAGTAGTAAGTTAATGTTGCTGGTATGTGTAAAAGAACATCGTGGCTTAGCACTAGATGCTCGAAGACAGGGATGATTTTCTCCCGAGCACCGTTTTGCGAAGGAAGCTTTATGCTGTGCCAATTCATGAACTGAGCGCTATCAGTCGAAGGATCTAGCCCATGTTTCTTGTTGTGAAGAGTATGCACTGTAAGTGCGCGCCTATGTGATCCGAGTGAAGATCTGCAGTGTGGGCCGCGGTAACGTAAAAAGTGGCCGTATTTTATGGATGTTTTTAAGGTCCAACTTTGTCCGCGGACCCCTGCTCTCTGATGGCCGATCTATCAGCTACTGAGCGACGACACCTGGATTGGAGGATCTGCAATTCGAGAACTGGACCAGCCGGCCGGAACGAGCACGCGTGCACGTATTTGTTTTTGACAGTCGTGTGACTGGGGTGACTGGGAGGAAATGGAGGATCGTTTAATGAAGAGGGAGATGCTAACTGGTGTGCATCATCAACGTTAGCAAATCGCAATGGTGGCGTCGGTTCCGAGATCACTAATCAGTAGTACACCTACCAGTCATCAAGGGTCGTCATGTGTGCGACCATCTAAAACGCCGTGTGTCGACGTTATGGAAACATGTGCGTGAGGAGCCACCGGTGGCACGTACGGCCCACAAGATGAGAACGGCCACTCTGGAGTCGAGCGAGGGCGACTCGCGATCTCGAAGAGAGTACTGGTCTGGGAGATAAATCGATAACTTGTGCGGGCAGTCAGTCCGCGTGTGGCTGTGCCTTTGGCAATTGGTGCACCTTTCTGCGCTTTTGTTGGAGGCGGATTCCGGTGCATAAGCGCCAATGAAACCACGTGGTCCCGGAAAGCTCAGAAAGGAAATGGGCCTCTTGATGTCGCAAAGTATGGCCATCGTCTGCCCGAGGGCTGAGAACTCACGGCAGCAATTTTTTTTCTTTTGCGACTGCGCAAAGATGGTAGCCTATCTCAAGGTCTTGGATCTGATGTCGTCAGGGGGGTTCGAGAGAGAGGTGGAAAGAAGCCTCTCGAGTATAAGCGATGGAGGAGTAGTTCGATTTTTTGCAAATAATCAGGGGAAGTAGCCCACATGCCACCCCGGGGACCGGCGTTTGCTCCGCTTATGACTGCATAGCTCTAAGCAGGCCATCGTCGTTCGCAGAACGATCGCCAACAGCCGTCAATAGCCTTTCGGCGCTCTATGACAGGTCACCGAGAAACAGCGAGCAAAGCAACGGACTATGACAATCAAAGCCTACCTTGATCACCGCCTATCTGCCTCAAATCTGGTGTTGGTACATAGTTGTGTGAACTTCATGCTGCCATCACACAACGAAAGCGGTGATGCACTTCATTGTTGCGGGTGGGCACAACAAGCCAAGTACTAGAGATACAATGACCTGAGCAGGCATAGTACAGGCACATATGAAACAGAGTATCAAGAGCCGAGTCCGAAAAAGAGAGAAACGGAAATTATGCAAGGAGGAGGTTCAAACGCATTTCGCGCATAGCGTCCCGCCAATCTATTAAGCTCCCCGCATCGCGGCGCGCCCATACGACGTCCAGGACGGCTCCGAGACGCGCAAGGTTTCCCTGCGGGACGTCGTTCGCGAGCAAGCGCTGGCGGAGTTGCGAGGCTAGCCTGTGATCTCCCGCGGACGCTGCGGCCAGCGTGAGTGGCAGAACAAGCGCGCGGTCGAACGCTCCTCGAGGGGTCGATTGAAGTAGTTGGTTCATAGAATTAATGGCATGAGCCGTCTCTGGGACTCCCACAGACGGCCCACTGAGGACTGTAGAAAGGTAGAGGGAGGTCGCCTCCTTAAATACGTTGCCGACGACGCCGCCTCTTTCTGCGCTGATAGGCTCTGGCGCAGTCAGGCCGGGCGAAGGCAGGTTCGCGCGGTTGTCCACTGAGGGACGACGACTGACTGCTGGAGAGGCGCTGATGGCCGCCTGGCGAAGCGCGCGTTCGATGGCATCTGCGCGACGGACGAGTTCGCGAGTGGAGAGCGTGCCGGCGCGGTACTCTTGGTGTTTCCAATGCGCCAGCGCAGACGTTTCTGCAAGCGCGAGGAGCACATCGTCTGGGCATCCCACCAGGCTCTCGATGGTCACGTCGTGCTGGGCGTCGCGTCCGGGCGAGCGCGCCCAAAAGCCCGCGCCACCTCCGAACAGACGTCGGTAGAGCGAGAGAAACTTTGGTGGCTGGAGGACGGTGACGCTGGCGAGGATGTCAAACCACTGAATTGAACGCGAAGAAGGGTCGAAACAAAGTGGGTTAGCAACGTGGAGTCACCCGAGATAAGGAAGCACAGCTGGGTGGCGTACCATTGTTGCCTTAGCTGCGAACCGGGCAGCAGGGTTCATATTCAGTAGCGTCAGTTTTGGGTTTTCGTCGAGGATGAGACTGGTAGTGCTCAGCCATTGGTAGGCCATTTCAAGAATTGACGTCCAGTCAACGGCGCCACCGGAGAGCAATGAGTAGAGGACTAGAATGATGGCGGCGGTGGCATCGGATTCTCTATATGTATTATTGACTTGTATTGTGTTTGCGAGGCGAAATAAGGCTTGGTCATAAAATGATTTGGCTTGTCGAAGTTCTGTATTGGGGTCTGGAGAAGAAGTGCGGCTAAAGTGAAGGCTGGCCGCCGCAGAGACAGCGTGTGCCACCACGCCTTGCGGATCGGCCGCAATTATCTAGAAATAGACCTAAGAAAAGGATGAAAAACGGTTTGAGGATGTTACGTATGACTTACGTTGCTGATGGCCTGGTCTACGCCTTCATTTGCGAAGGGGAAATGCATCGGACGGACATTTTGAAAAAAGTAACGCATGTATCCACTAGATTGCTGAGAGTCTAGCCCCGTCGGCATAGGGGAGTGCAATGGCTGCGACGGCACAGTAAAGTTGACGGGCATAGTCGGTCCGTTAGGGAGACCAAAAGGATACCCGTCGTCGGGTCCAGTGGTAGGCAGTGTCATGCCTGAAGGTGCGACAGGGGGGGTAGACACAGGTTGGTGCAAGTCGAGCGCATTAGGTCCGTAAACATCGGTGGTGTATTGGCCAAGCGGCAGCGGTGCATCTAACAAATCGATATGAGCTCATCAGCGCACTGGCGGAAGGTATCCACGGGCGCTGGACCGGATGCTGCGATCTGGTGCGGCACAAGTCGTGTGCGGGAGGGAGTAGAGCGATACGCACCGTAGGGAGACTGCGCCACTTGACGAGGATCAAAGCCACTGTGATGGTGTCCGTACATATTCATGGTGTGGCTTACTCGTTGTGAGGCCGTATACATATGCGCCGAGCTGGGACCGGGGCCAGCGACACCGGGGGCGTCGTACTGAGGTGGTAAATATCCCGGGAGACCAGTCGCAGGGGGCGGGGGGACCGTTCGCTGCCGAGGTTGGCCACGGATCATGCCCTGACGTGTTAGTTGGGCCTTGATCTCGGCCTTGTACGCCTCCTGCGCTTGCTTGTCCTGTGCACAGAGCCGCGGAGAGGAGGCCCGCAAAGAATCAGCACGTGCGGATATATTAGCATCGAGCAGTGTCGTTAGGCGCCAAAGTGACTTACCCTCAACCAGTCTGGGCGCTTAGCGCCCCAACCAAGGCAGCGGATGGACAGGCGGATACACGTACGACATGAGTCGCCTTCGCGTTGCTCGTCACATTTCTGAAGTTCGGAGAATGGGAAGAAGAAGGAAAAAAAAGGATGGGCGAGAAGGCGCCAAAGGCAATGAATGCAAACAGAGGGAGAACGAATTGAATGCCGACCCACTCATCAGTCAGAGAACGTCGTGATGTAAATGACATGACCGCCCGACGTACCTTCCGACGTAATCGACACGTCCTGTTCAAGTGGGAGAAAGCGGCAATAAATCGTAAGTTAACGTGGACGACGACATAGAACGAGGGTATGTCCGGCCCAGAACAAGAAGCTCGCGGGCGGAAGGATGTGTGCCGACTGGAATGGTCACTCACCAACACCCGCCCTTACCCGTGGTCGACGTTCGCGGCAGGTTGACAGAAGAACGCTGAGGCGTGCCCCGAACAGAAAGACTTGAGCTGGGGGACGTGATCCCGCTGTCGCTGGTCTCAGACGCGGCGGAGGTGGAGCGATGGCTGTCGTCAGAAGCCGCGAGAGTTGGGATCGGAATGGAAGGCGAGGGGGAGTAAGACGATCCCTCAGCGGAAGAATCCTCCACGGCACCAGCGACGAGGAAGGCGTGAGATTGGGAGGAAGAACTGGAGGGACGAGTGCTTGTGGAAGAGACGGTGTGCATAGGTGGTCGCCGCGGAGAGTCCAAATTTTGTGGGAGCGGGCCAAAGGTCATTCAGATTTGATAATGTTGGCGTTTCTAACTTTTTGTGTGTGAGGGGGGGAGGACACAAGTGTATTTGTATGTCGTGTATTAGTAAGTTGAACGAGAGAAGCAGAAGGGTCGTCGGTGTGTCAGGATCCGTGGCGCGACTGCTTTGGGAGGGAGCAGGGGGGGAGAGAGTTGGGAAGAGGGTGAGATTATTTCAGCGATGCGACTAAGCCTATAAGGGTAATCATCGGTACATGCGTTGATCAACAGTCGAAATGTGTTTTATGTGTGAACAATATGGCGAGTTGAAAGCTATCAGTTTTGGTCTTTCGGTCGGATGGCGTAGATTGATGAGGCCATACACGCACCGAGCGCCGGCGAACGAACAAATCTCCGGGATTCACAGAGATCTCGTCAGGGAAGCACTTCCAGCGCGCTTCTCGGCTGCGCGCAAAGAAGGGGATGATACACAGAATCAGCCCCAGCCTAGAACCAGAGTCCGTCCCCACCCGTCCACACACACACACGGCTGCTCGCCCCTTGGAAATTCGAACGCACACCTCACTCAATGCGAAGGGGCCAGTCTCCAGTCGGCCCGCGGAGTTATACGCTCCAGGAAGCGAGATGAGCGTAACGGGTGACAGTTACAGAAGGCGTGTAACCTAAGCAATAACGCTAGGACGGACGGACAGCTTTGTGACAAGGCAGAGACATGGTCGTGGTTGTGGTTGATGATCCTTCATCGCCGCTTGCTCTGACGCTAGAAGCGGTCGCTGCGCCAAATGCAGTGTACCAGCCAGATGCGTGTTAGGATAACAAAGCCCGATGAATAGCTTTCGGTGCCGCGACCACACGTACGAGAGCCCATGGCGCACAGACGACACGCGCAAGCCCGACGGCAGAGGGCTGGGGGATCCGACGGGGATGTATTCGCCGCGGCTCGGTCCCAATATTCTGCGTTAGGAAAGCGTGACTGGATCACAGACCCAGAAGGACCGGCCCGCAATCCCTCCCCCCCCCCTTGTTCTCTCAAACTCCCCCAAGGCTCCGACCATCTGGGACGGCTTCAGCCCTCCGTCGGTGTCGTACGCCGCCCGATAGTTCAGTCGCCGACAAAAGAAATGGGGGACACGTGTGTCGTGCACATGAGCCTCATTCTGCCAATTGCGAGAAGGCTCCATTTATCCTTTCGTGGCCCGAGAAGTACGTGCATATGTGACTGCGTGTGCGGGCACTCCAGGTCTCCTAGCGATCGTGTTGGGTGACGTCGGGTCTCTCGTCGGTCTTGCAGCGGACACACACACACTTCGTCGGATTGTGTAATTACGGTCAATGACGACCCGGGCGTTATTCAGACGTTTACGACATTCCATCCGCGTCAGCAATCATAGCATTTTTAACGCGGCTGGTCTCTTTACAAAGTTCCCAGCCCATGTCATGTTACTGACGTGCATTCAGTTCACACGCCTGGAGGCCGACTGAAGGGGTGGCACATGTATGTGCAGGAAGCTGCATGGTCGAACGTAAATGCCGTTACATATCTGTGGGAATGAAAAACAAAATAAAGGGAGCTCAGGAGGTGATGCGGACGACATACACTCCGATTTTCGGTCGCGATCCGTGGAAGTGTTTGTGCCACACCGGATAAGCATGGGGGCCCTTCGTTTGTGTGTTAGGCCAGGTCCCAGGTTGCCTAGAGACGCGAACTCAAAAAACCAAATACACCAGGGTCCACGGAATGCAAGGCACCGAAGACGAGGATCTGGCATCAACACATCATACATTCGAGATCAACGTTTAAACCGATCGCCACAGTCAAATGTAATCGATAAACAAGAATGGATGCCTGAACACAGGGAGCAAAAAAAATAAGTTTAGTTCGTTTTTTTTTTCATATATAAAGCCGTTCGTTTTGCTCGGGGGTCGTATAACACAAACCAGAGAGCGAGAATATCAGGTCAGGAACACAAGCATGGCATCTGATTTATCGAAATGAAGGCACTAGCTCGCGGCGCATTTGAAATCAATTGCGATTTGTCTTTCCTAAAGCAGACATCGACAACGGTAGCCAAAAAACTGATGCTGGTTATTGCATATTGTCACTTGTTCTGTAAAAAAAAAAAGTACAAAAAAACATACTTCATGAGTTTGGTCATCAATTGCATTTACGCAACGTCGCTGGTTACTGTGCTTCTAGTTGTTATCTTCGAGATGTCTTCAGCCTGTCAATTTGTTTAGTTTATAACTTCTAACATCGCTATTCGGTAACACATGCCGTCATCCGTGCCTCCTTCTTTCATCACATTTTTTGTATTAGAGGACGCAATGCTCTGAAAATAACTGAATCATGTAAAAAAAACCTTTACGAGTAGTGATCAGGGTAATTTGGCTTCTGCCGGTTTCAAATCAACTAGAAGCGTCAAAATAAGGGAAAGCCAAAAAAACATCACCAAACGCCTTTACTTATGCTACCTTTTTCTTTTCTTCAAAGTCAACGGTAGAAATGTCGGTAAACAACAACCTAAATGTAAGCTCGGATTACGCGAGACATACGCGCAAGCAAATCCAAGTAAAAAAAAAAAAAGAGGACTGTTGGTCTTGAAGTTGGTGCAAAACGGAACGTTCCGAACTTGAAACGCTCAACGCCACGATGATCGTCGGTCGAGTCGATCGAGCTCGAGGGCTTCGCAATGATAGAGTGGCAGTCAGATGTCTACAAATCTGAGTGAACAGAGAAGATTCGCAGGTACTAACGTCGCCTCCTATCCAACTATTTTTTTAGGGTGCACTCCCATATCGCTCCCGCACGACGAAAACCGGACAAGCGGCTCCGACTCTTCTTCAGCACTCCAGAGCTACTGCTCCTGTTGTGGGAAGTTCCTCAGGCTGTGTGGGAGTGGAAGATCGCATATAGCGAGAATAATGAAACAGACGGTGCCTCCGAAAAATCGGAGGGCAAATATCATTGCCAAACACTCTATCATGGGTAGTCCATAGTTTGTCAAGTGCCAAGTACTTAGGTGTAGACTTCGTTCACTGCAAGGGCTAGTGCCAAGTTCGCTTATCCTCTTCTGATAACAGTTACGAATATGTCTGATGATAGCCTTTTGGGTGACCCAGTTCCATGGGTTGAATCATTTTTGTCAAACAAAGAAGGGGTATGCGGAGTAGAAGAGGGGGGATCTAAAAAAAAAGAAACAACAGAGCTAATCCTATATTGAAGTACACTGCGGAAAAGTAAAACAGCTAGAAATACACTACGAGTCGTTGAGTTCAAGAAAATAAAGCATGGGTGGACATTATCGCCTTTGGAAAAGAGTGGACTCGAGAGCGGGGGAGGTGAGTCGTGGAGCTTCTGAGAGCGGGGATATGGTACTTGGGCTGGATATATGCGTAAGAAAATTGGGAATGGAAAGGGAAAGCATGGAGGAAAGTCATAACAGCAGAAACACCGATGCCAGAGAAGAAAGAAAGCAAGCATAGAATGAAAGAACGGGCGACACGAATGCGAACGCGCCAATATTTATACGAGCAGCAGCATCCCTTGGGGGCTCTTCGCGACCGCCTCCCTCCACCCGATGGGCTCGCCCCGGGCCCTCGCCTCCCACACGTCCCTCATCACCCTCAACACCTCCGCGCAGTTCCCGCCCACCTTCTCCGCTTGCTGCCGCTCGAGCCTCTCCTCGAGGAACGTGCGCTGTTCTGGGTCATCCGACATGCACCCAGCGAGGCAGATCGCGAACACGGTCATGCGCACGATCGACCGCTCCGCGTCTCCGTCAGGGGGGACGTTCCGGAGCGCGTCTATCGTCTCTGCCACCGCCGCGCGCACCTCTGGACATCCGGGCAGCTCGCCCGAGAGGATCGTGTGCAGATACAGCTTCGCCGACGCGCGGAACACAGCGGACGTGTGCACCCGCTGCGCCCCGACGGGGTCCGTCGCTGCCAAGGGGGTTGGGGTGGGACTGGGCGGGCCGAGGTAGTCGCGCTCGATTTCCAGCCCGCGCTGGACGAATTCGACGGTGGAGAGCGTGCCTTGCGCGCGCTGTTCGTCCCGCCAGTGTGCGAGCCACGAGATCTCGCCCAGCGCGCGCACGATCGCGTTCTCGCAGCCCATGATCGGCATCATGGGCTCTTCTTCCTCCCTCTCCCCGCTCCCATCGTCCTCCACGAACCCGACGACCTGCGCGGAGTGGTGCAGGTCGCGGAAGACCTGGAGGAGCCTGGGTGGCTGGGCGCGGGTGATCGAGCCGAGCACGTCGAACCACATCGCGGTGCGGATGACGAACTGGGCGTCGGCGGGCTGGCGGCGGACGTACGTCGCAGGTGGGTAGGGGGAAGCGTTGATGGAGGAGAGAACCCAGTCGATGGCGTGGTCGAGGTAGGTCTGCCACGGCCCGCGCCCGCCGACGTGGAGGAGGCAGGAGATGAGCTGCAGGGCTGCAAGTGCTGAGCCTTGGTCCGCGGCCGGCGTGGACATGATCGTCGCCGCCCAGTTCTCGACGTGTTGCGCGAGCTGAGGTGGGGCGTGCAAACCTTGCGCGGTGTATTGATGGAGTTGAGTGAGGAGTGTGGCAGCCTGGTGGGCGGGCGAGGACTTGAGGAGTGCGTTGTAGATGACGGTCAGAACACGTTGGTCGGCGAGGAGAAACTGCTTCTTGGCGACCCAATGAAAATATTCGCTAAGAGTGTCGTGTTCGACGGGCCGAAAAAAATAGTCGGAGGAGGCGAAGAGGGGTTGTTGAGCCTGGGCGGATGTGGAGGGCCACAGAAACGTCTGGCTCTCGTCATAGCGTGGATACTCGACCTTGGGAGCGTACTCGGTCTCGGGCGGGTACTCGCCCTCGGGTGAGTACCAACCTTCGTGGATGTTGTAGCTCGTGCCGAACGTGCTGTCGTATCCGGGGGTGAATTGCGACAGCACTAGCGTGGAGGAAGGCATGTCATTGTTATAGTACATGGCTGTGCTTGAGGGGCCCATGGGGAGCAGGTTGGGTTCGATCGCTAAGAACGCTTCACGGTCAACATCTTCCAGGTTCAGTAACGGAAAACAAAGTCGCCCACCAGACTCGCCAATGAAGGGTACGTTGGGCACCAACTCGGGCTCACACGGCTCGTCGCGGGCGGAAGAGATGGCGTAGAGATCCTCGTGGAAGGAAAGGGTCGGGCTCGACGACGAGTCGGAGGTCGTCCCTCGGTCGTCCTCATCGTCGGCGAAAGTGGGGATGGAGGGGTTGAGGATGAGGATGGTCCCGGTGCCGCCCTCGTTGGAAAGGCATGTAGCCGCACGTGCGCTGTGCTGGCCACGGAGCAGGCCGTTTTTCGTGAGGTGCTTCTTGATCTTCTCGAGTGTGTCCTCCAGGAGCTGACGATCCTGCAATCCCAAAAAGTGACCGATGTGTGTCAGCGCCCGAGGATGAAGTCTGCATAACCCTGGACGAGAAACGTCAGACGTACCCGCAACCATGTGGGTCTCTTGTCACCGTAGCCGAGGCACTCGAGCCGCAGCCGATGGCAGGTTTCGCAACCTCCGTGAGGGCCGTCGCGTGTTTCGTCGCATTTCTAATCCGCGGAGTGGGAAAAGCGGCAAAAGAGAGAGAGAGAGAGAGAGAGAAAGAAAAAGATCGGCGTCAGCGCGGGTTGCCCTTTCTCTATCTCGGATCGAACCGACGATACTCCGATTGCGGTGTGAAGAAGAGGTAGGTGTGTGTGCTGCGCGCACGTGCGCATATGTGCATCAAGGGAGGATCATCGGCACACACACCGACAGCAAATAGAGGGCAATTGCGGTGGGACGAGGGAAGGGGAGGAGATGAAGAGAGGGAAGATGAATGAAGAAGCGAGCGCATATACACACATACCTTCCTCCGGATGCGGCATGTGTAACAGCCCGTCTTCTTACGCGAGCCGCCCGCCTGCGGACGCGTGGGAATCGCTGCGGCGCGTGCTCGAGCGGACACTCTTTTGGTTGGAGACATAGTTGTGGCTGGGGGGATGTTGTTGGGCAAAGATGTCCGATTGACGCGTGATGGAGGCCCCCGACACAAACGGTTAGGTCGGTCGGTTAAGGTGCTAGTCAAGCCGTGGCCACGAGCCGAATTAGGCTGAGGGCACGGAACAAGAAGGAAAGAGGGTGGGTGAGTCAGAGATGAGAGGCGGCACAGCCAGTGGGCGAGGGTATAAAGGGTCGGCAGGCAGGGCGGGGTGGGAGGGGGGATGGGTTCGTGATAGGGAGAGCACGTCAATGGCCGCCCGAAGGAGCTGGCTGGGAAAGCTGTGATTTGATGAACGGTGGGAGAGATAGAATGGGTGGAAGGTGAGGCTGTGTCGATGTCGATGGACGGACGGGAGGGGTTGACGCGATGAGCAGCAAGGGGAGGGGGAGGAAGAGGGGATGGCTGGGCGAGGCGGGGAAGGGGCGATGATATAGGGCCGGAGAGGTTGAAGGCGTGGAAAGTAGTCGAGGCTTCGAAAAAGAGGATGCGGGACGGGTGGCAGCACTCTGTTGGCTTCGACATAACCCTCCTATGGGCTTTTTTCTCATTCTCGCGATTATAAAATCATTTCAACTTTTTTTTTT